>JASAOG010000019.1:5970000-6155000 GCA_030265305.1 Biomphalaria pfeifferi
TAAAACACTTCCAGGTCATGTGACGTCATAATTTTACACAGATAGGTTGTCATCGTTAAGAACTGCAAGCGACCTTTTTTTTTTTGAAATTCCATGCATTACTGGAACATTTAACATCAGTTAAATTTATTTATAGTAAAAACATTCTTTCTATTTTATTTCTATACCCTCAAAGAAAGTAAAAAGATATCACTTGTTATTACAACAAGAATTAACTAATTGGAAGTTAAATCTACAATAAGAACACGTATTTATATAAATCTTGTGTTTTGTCGAGTACTGGCGGGTCGCATGCAGGACTTCATCAAGACACATGCTGCCCGCGAATAGCGTGCAGCCGAACCCCTGTGTATGGCACAAAAAAAAACAGGCCGATTGTAATTTTCTCATAAGATTAATCTTTGCACTTTGGGGAATTAAGAAAAAAAAAATGCTGCATCTCATATTGAAAATATTCTCATTGGAACTATTCTCCTTGGAACTATTATTTCTGAACAAAACTTGAGTGTGGGTTTAACAGAGACCAATCGTTACAGAAAGCCTGAACATTGACCTGCAACGTGGGCAGTTTAGACCAATAGCTCATGCCTCGTCGAATGTCATGACTTCAGTTCTGGAGGCTGTGAGGCTCTGACGGTGGCTAAATGTCATATATCAGTTTTAGAACCCCTGTGATATTTGGTGACTAGTAGTCACTGAACTATTCCGTGCAGTTAGCACGAGATTTTTCCTGGTCGGGGACTGACCACGAGGTGGACACCTCAGTTGATCTTGGGCTCTCGTAGAGAGAGGAATATTATGAATATCTTGTCCAGTGTAGTAATGTATAGATATTAAGGTTGATTTTTGGACTCCTGAGAGCAAGGAACATGTGTGATATCTAAAGTATTCCATTGGATTCTAATGTACTATGTTTTGTGCATATTTCTTGATGGCTGGACTTGCCAATATCTTTTATGAATTATTCTACATGTAATAAAACCTTGTCTGCTGATCAAAGTGTCTATTTATAATTCTGAATGTTGTTCAGCATGATTATGTTCTTACGCACCAGCAAATATAGTGCGTGTGAGAAGGTATTTAGTTACTAAGGCAAAGAACTTTAAAGTGGTACCAGAAGAGGTAGCTACAACACACAAAGGCAGACCAGCTCAAGACCGTCCAGACCTGTAACGATAAACAGGCTGTAACACTAATGTCATAACTCGATACAATTCTTTTGACTGTCAAAAGAAGGGGCGGACTGGGAGCCTAAATCAGCCCAGCATTACTTACTATCGGCCCACATCCTGAGTGCTGTATGATAGGTATCCATTCATACCGGTCGTCATACTATGTACAGTTTGATAAAGCGTCGAAATTTGAACTTATGAGTTAGTTGACGTAACGTAGTGTATTTCTACATAATAATAGACTTAGAGGCTTTATGAAATCTCAAAAAAAATGTACAGTACAAAAAATAAAAGCTCCCCCTTTCAGACCTTGCAATCTATAGGGCAGTTGATGTAAAGATCATTTGTTTCGGTGGCCCATGGTTAACAACCAACTGCCTTAACTTTTACCCAACTAATGTCAGGTACCCATTAAAGCTAGGTGGACTCAGAGGCGCCCAAAGATCTCGAAATTAAAAATTCCAGTCTTGACCAGGTTTCGAACCTGTAACGTCGGTACGGAAGTCAAGCGTTTTTATCAATAATAGGGGGAATATAAAAAAAAGTGAATTACTGAGTTACTGTCATTCAAAGTTGCACATTGGCGAAGGCTCAACGACCCATTCCGAGTCAACCCACCGTCTTTTGACCGAATGCCAATATAACCTTTCCGCCCCGGTCCAATACACATACCAGGCAGCCAGGCATTTGGACTGACCATTGGTTCATACATAAAGTGAACTTGAAACTACCTCAGCCAAAACACTAAGTGCCAAAGTCTTAAGAAGATGATCGAATATATTCAAACCTATATCGTGACTAGAAATACAGTCGTGATGACAGATATAATGACAAACTGTAGTCTACTAATTCTAGAGGTATGATTCAACAAGCTACTTTGATTATAATTTTAAAAAATAGTTTCCTGAATTAGAGATTTTAACGCTAAACAACATAATAGCAAGGTTTGCTCAATTGAAATTCAATGCTGCCAACTAAAATATTATCCACAAAACGAAGAGCTTAGAACATTTGATTCTGAATTGCACAAAATTTATTATATACTTTATTTTAAAAAAAAAGGATAGCTAAGCAACATGTTCAACATGTTCAACATTTTGTACACAAGACCGGATACACCAAAAAGTAAACTATTTATAATTAACAATTTATAGTTTTCCAACATAGATAAGTATATCTCCAATAAGTTATTCTGTTCTATTAATAGCACAAAACTGTTTCATGTTACGAACTTTTTATTCGTTCGAGCAGATAAAAATTAACCATTTTATCTTTGCTCAAGATTCATTGAAATGTATGTTTCCTGTATATTAATCCTAGCCTCTTCCTCTTACACACCGAACAAGTTCAGTTCTACAACATGAAACCTAAACAATGCTAACTGGTTTAAAAAGACTAGAATAATAACACATTTAACACATATACTGTTACGAATAGAAACACTGCAAGTGTTTTAATTACTGAGTTTTTGTTTATTATTTAAACAAGATCTGAACCGTAATTTAACTTTGTCAAAAAAATAGGAATCATGGATTATATATTGTTATAATCTAAATAAAATGTTTAAAACCTATACATATAACAATACTTTTTTAAACATTTTTATTTAATACATTTGTGGGGGCGCTACATATAAGAAACAGTATAAAGTGTAAAGCACTTACGCTGGGCGCTATCATACTTTTAATGCATTGAAGTACAGTGTTGTTGTTTTTATATACTTTTTTTTGTAATACTGTCTCTTATTAGTGGAGTTAGACAATTCTAAAGTATACAAGAAATAGTTACAGTGTCAGTTATATATTTCTTGGCGCGGGTTCGACTCTTACTGCTGCCTATGGATTGTACTTCTTTTTGTAACGAAACGAGGCTGGACAGACAGAAAGAACGACGGAACGACATAAATGTCAAGTTAATTAAAATGTATTTAAAATGCCTCACTATCACTGTACTAAAAGTAAAGCTATCGCATATGACCTAACTAGTTCCGCATGACCAAAGTCCACTCTCAATTGCATTCTTGAGGTAGTGAAGGAGAAGAAGATCAAACCCTGCGAGACAGATTTAAAACCAAAAAAAAGGCCATCCTGATCAGGCCTCCGAGCTATGGTCATCGAGTCGCACTGCAAGAACAAATTGGCCGAGAATGGTGACCATGATGAAAGACAGTGGTCAGCAAATAACGAGGTCCATCTATCACACGTCACTTTGGTCAAAAGTGTAGATCACAGATATCGATTAGCGCCCCCCACCCTTTCCCAACTCCACTCCCGGCTTTAAAAATAAAACTTTCGACTATAAGACGTCTACCACAGTGACGTCCGCCATAGTGACGTGAGACGTCAATTTCCCTGACGTTCTTTTTCAAGTAGTTGCCTTTTTTTTGTGTGACTGAAACTGTTCGCCTTGGGGAATGGGTCTGTATCAGCTTGGCCAGTCACTTCGGGCCATTTCTAACCTTTTTCACTCCTCGATTAAAGCTTAAAATACACATTTTCACGTCACTATAGAAATACAATTTTTCAGAACAATACTAAAGAGCACACTACGAAATAACTGTACTGTAGAACTAATCAAACAAAACTTTATAAAAGTAAAAAATTCTACTTTGGAAACAAAATATTGAAATCTTTTAGACCAAGACAGTAACAATTTCACAGTTCTTATTTCATTAATAAAAGACGCTGCTACATATGTAAAAAGGTTTATAAATCTAAAGCAAGCAATCAACTAAAGGAGGTAACTCTTGACGATGTATTTATTTACAGCTATAAAATACAAAGAAATTAACTTAGGCTCTAGCCATCAATTTCCACGGAGTCTTAAGTTCCACCAGTCCTTTTCTACCTAAACCTTAGTATAGACCACCGACACACTTCCCAGTGTCACTCCAGGTCCTCAATACAGTTCTTAGCACGAAGGCGTGCTGGTGCGCAGCATCAGTCTCGGCGCGGAACAGGATTATAACAATATAATTACATCCTGCCGCTTATCCTTATGTTAATCTAGTCGGGCATTTTAAAAAGAGACTTAAACTCTAATGACTCATTGGTTTCCCTGTCTGATTCAAGCAACCCGTTCCCTCTAATGGCACTAGGTAAGAACGAGTACGTACGACAATGTCCTAGATGTAAGAACTATGCCTTTATCTTTTCTGTTTTTCTGGGTATTTTATTAGGTTGTGTTTTGTATTTGTAAATGATGTTTCAGTGCTTTATGTATGATTGTATTTACTTTTTTTTTAGTTTTCAGCTCTGAGGCGCCTCTAGTGATTTTACTAATGGTGATGCTCTGGTCAAATGTGAACATTCGTTCTGTCGCAATCAAGACAGAGAGAGACAGACAGACAGCGAGAGAGACAGTAGGCCTATTTGTGCGTGTGTGTTTGAGAGTGAGTTTATTAGTATTGGCGTTCCCGTTTTAATGGCGCATGATTACTGTATACAATAAATACGGTAAAATGAGATTCGGAGAACAAAGATGAAGAATTATACTTACAAATAATGATCTAGACTTACCATTTTTCTTACTAACTAGAATACACAAGACTTCATTAGACTAAATGAGTTAATTGGTCTCGGGACTATAGACGAACAAGAAGTAGAAAGATACCTAAAGAAAACCCGAACCTTTTTTGTTCCGGACCATTCTGATAATACAGAGTCTCAAATCTGTCCATTCGAAATCAATGTCGTGAAAAGAGATGTTCTGTATGCAGATATTGAAGTTTAGGAATTCCTAGATTATATTTAGTTTCTGACCATACACACCAAAAAAAAGCAAGTTTATCTTTCGTGTCATACCATTGATCTGAACGTCGGCGTGTAAGTCTTTCCAATTCCCAGCAGACGGATCAGAAACTAATGACCGAGCCAGTAAATGTTCATCCCACGAGTTGGTGACAAGACCCAATCTATCTCTGTACCTACACAAACCGGTATATTAGAACTAGATCAATCATGCGTCTGCCTAGCACTGTTGCCTAGATAATATTTGGGCTAAAGACTCACCCTCCAGCAAAATTTGGTTCTGAGCGTCTGTAAGAAATATTCTCTCGGTGTTCAAATTGTGTGTGCCATTTTTTTTCTACCTTCTTTATTCAACGAGCCCCCAACAATCTACCTCCCCCCCCCCCGCCTCTTTTTTTTTTCTTAAGTCCTTTTTCCACCACACCAGACAAAAGTTTCCTAGTATGCCATTTGTGTAAAAACAAAATGGGGGAGGGTCTCTCTCTGGACCATCGTGATGGCTACCAAAACTCATGCCTCAGAGTGTGTTCCATACTTGGAGCCTGAGGCAATGTCCGTTGGGTCCAGTCACTTAGGACTAATCATGTCCCGAACAAGAAATACTACTTGGAAGAGTTCTACATTTTTGTTTTTCCTCACGATCAATATTTTTTTTTGTGTTTTCTTCGTGTTCCAGATTTGTTTTTGACCCAAACACAGAGTCACATCTATGGAGGGGTAAGAATAAAACGCGCATAACTTGCACTTGCTTGAACTAGAGTTCGAAGCCTCATTCTGTCATTTTATTTAAAACAAATCGCCGCGTTTTTTAAGCAGAAGTTGAGAAATGATAACTTAAAATGCTTTAAAAAGATGTTTGACACAACTATTTTGATTTTCTTAGATCCAATGTTTTGTAGATTGTCATGTCATGGAATATGTTAATTGTACTTTTGCTTTTTTTTTTTTGGGGGGGGGGGGGGGCAGGTGGAAGTTTTAAGCAACTACCTCCCTTGGAATTTGTTAGTTTAGTTTGCTTTTCCAAAGCTGTTTCCTGAACTCCCTTAGATTTACTTTAGAAATGGATGACAGCGAATTTTATTTGATGTGTTTGAGGGAATGGAGGGCTGAACATGAAATTTGGTAGTTTTTAGTTTTGCTTTATTTTTTTTTGGGGGGGGGGGGGGGGGGAGTTGAACATCAAGTCCCACTCCGATGCAAATTTTGTGACTGCAGCCTGCTTTTTTATAATTTATTGCGGAAAAAGAGGGGAGAGAATGAGTCTAAAACTCACGTTTTTGGTCTACCCTAATGGAAAAGTAAGCAACTCATTTTGCTTTAGTAATTTTTTGTTTTAGGGGGATTAATCCTGGAATTCGATCACTGTAGTTTCGCTTTGGCGTTCATCATACATTTGTTTGAAGTTAATGAAGGAATGGAACCAAGCGAATGGTAGGAAAACAGGTCAATGGGTGAAGGATTTCATTTCGGGAAGGGGAGGGCAGGGTTGAACAAAAAACCTCCACATCAAAATGTTTTTTCTATCTTATAGTTATATATCGTTTATGATTAAAATTTTGTTTAATATATTAAAACTTCGTCGAGTGAGGCTTTATATTTCTCCGCTGGTACTTGAGGTATCAATATTTCATCCATCACATGGTCACAGACCAATCACAATTGGGACATGTTTGTGTTAGAGTCAGAATAGGAGATAGAAGTTAGTGTGTGTAACAGGAGAAAATAAATGTTCTAATGTGTGAGAGCGAGAGGGAGAGAGAAGGGGGACGAAAAAATTACCACTTATTGAAAGGGAATAACCTCATATTTATAGCCATATATCTCAATACTGTAAGATTTATTCTCCATTTTTTTATATCGATACGATGTGAAATTGATTAATTACCCCTATCGAATTAACTAATTGGTTATTTTTTTATTGATTCATGTATGGTCATCGACTATGGATAATTAATGCAAAATTTCAACTTGATCAGAGAAGAGGAAGTGGTAAAAAAAGGGGAAAAAATGAAGTAAGGAGAATAATTCCACATGTCTCAATACTGTTGGATTTATCTCCATCTATCGATACTAATAAAAATAATTAACTAATCGGTTAATTTTTAAAAAATCATTTATGTTTTATTTATGTAAAATAAATAATTGTAGTAAATTGAATCTAGCTCCGAGAATGATCCGAGATTTGGTGTGGGAGAAATAACGTGAACGATAATTGTACCAGACATACAGACAGACAGACAGCGTGAATTAAAATAAGCTTTTAAAACAAGTTGTATAGTTATTTCTAAGGTAGTATTGTCGGCGTTTGCCTTTTAAGGCTGACAGCAGTTTTGTCAGGATCAAAATGAGCAAAATATGCAGGCAGCATTAGGGTGACTTGAAACATGACATTTCAGATGCGAGCACGATGCTTTGTCACTAGATGACCATCCTCGTCTCTTCGTCAAATGCTAAGAACTAAATCTAGACCTACATCTACCTTATCAACTTAGAACGTTGCATGCATAGATTAATTGATGCCATCCTATTTATTTGCCTTTTAGCTTCATTGTTTACACCAGCGATGCCCAACCTAATTCGACATGCGGGCCATTTTTATTTCCGACACTCGCGTCGCTGGCCACTTGACCAAAAAAGGTACAAGAAGGAAATGAAATTGACCTGAAACAAATTAAGTAGAAACCTGTGGATCTTCTTACCCCATTAATTAATGGGGTATTCGGCGGGGCGGATGGAACAAGGTCGCAGGCCGTATTTTGGGCATCACTTGTTAACACATTCTTCCTGTTCTGTTGCAACAACGTATTGACTCATCGGATGGCCCGACACAAGGGAAGCTATCATCATTCAAGGCTTGCCTGGAACTATTAGCATTTCTGTGTGACTTCCCCTGAGCTGAACAAGATCAACAAAAAATCCTAGTTCATCAAAACAGTTTTTTGTTTCGTATTACAAAATCAATGCTCCACTTTTTTTTAAATACTCATTTGTTCTAATAAATGGCTTTTTGTTTCAACTATAATTATAATAAAAATTAATAGAAATTAACGAAGCGTTTTGCAATCTTTGAATTGCAATCTTTGAAAACAGCAACAAATCTAATGTGTTTCAATTTACTTGCGCGCTGGCGATATAATTTGATAAAGCATTTTCTAATTTTAGTAATATATTTAATTAGCTCTAATCCGACGTCAAGAGACCTGAAAGAGTTAGCTCTGTACACCAGATAAAAATCATAGCTGGCTTAGAGGTTACACACAGCCATGCAGACGGCCTGTTAGGTACAAAGACTGATTAATTTGTTTATTTGTATTGTTTAAAAAAAAGACGACAGCAGTTTTTGAATTACTTTATGACTTTATGACTTTAAGGGGAGCAGTTATAACCAAGCCTTGATGTTTTACAACTCGGAAAGGTTGGGCTGGTATAGGTAGACCTAGCACATTAATATGCAAATCAGTTGTACGTAGAAATACGCTTATTGTATAGATCCCCGCACTACTTCCGTTAAAATGTCGAATGTCGAAACCATATTGAAGACCAAATAGAAAACAATTGAAGAGAGAGAGACTTGGAGATTAAATCGGTGATGCGGCTGTATGTATTCCTTAGCTGCTACCATCTATGTGTTTGAGCGTCTGTATAAATGCTTATAAATTGTGTGCTCCTATGTGTGTATGTGTTCGCGTCAATGTTTCCTGTTTGTGTCCCAGTCTACAACCCTCGTACGTCTCTAATTGTGGTAGGTCGCCTAAAGTATCACGGCTTGTCAAGGGACACAATAGGGCACAAACCGAATCAGGCCGACATCGCTATAAACAATTGACCAGTGGAATTATTAATCTTCTCAGTCTAAGATCCGCGTGTCGTGCTGGCAATGGAGAGCGTCTTCTTCGTCTCTTGCAGAGTCTATTCTCTTTATTTTCACAAACACACAAGAAAAGGGAGAGAAATGGACGACAAGGGAGAGAACACGGTAATACAAGCTGGAGAAAGAGGACAGAACTCACGATCTTCACTGACCTAGCCAATAACCGAATTTCTCATTACAGTTTATTGGCCAGTTCTCTTTTATCTTCGGCTCTTACTTCACACTTTCTCTCGCAGTTTTCTTTTATTCTTTTTTTGTTATTTCCTTCTTACTCTCTTCTCTCGATCTCATGTTCTTTTTAAAAAATATTTTTCTTTCTTTCCAAAATCTCTTATTACAAAGCTTATAACAAATTTATTTCTCCCACACCCACTCTCAGGATCAAGTTGAAACTTAGAGCAATTATATATCGTACCTAGCAAAACAATTTTTAAAAAAAATCGGTCAATTAAATATTGGTTGTTAATTATTTCGTTAGATACTAAATAAAGGAAATAAATTCGATATTATCGAGAGATATAATTGTAAGAATTGTAAGTAAAATATAAGAATACTTTTAAAAAATATAGTGTTGTGTGAAATTGCATCAATTATTGATGCTTATAGCTTCCTCAGTGCGCTATGGTCCTGACACCTTTGTGAGCCAGAGGAAAGGAAATGGGGGGGGGGGTGTTATCTGGAAGAAGGTTTCCGTGCTGCCTTTTAAATGCATTTGAATGGAAAGTAATTAAAAAATAGATTGCATCCAGACAGACAGACAGATAGACAGACAGAATCAGTTAATATAAGATTTGTTAATGAAATCGGTTAACATATTGTGTATCAATTGGTTCTAACAGTTAATGTTAGAAACATTAGGAAGATACTTATGACCGAATGTGTATGACCTCGATATTGACAATGTGGTCTAATTGCATCCACACTCAACCTTCCCCTCCCCTTTAAATAAAGTTAAAAGCAAGGTTAAAAGGTAATCATGCGTCTATCACATCCAATTTTTTTTTCTTTTCTTGATCACTTTTGGTCCGCCTCTCTGGTTTATATTCTGGCGGGAAAACCCAATCTTTTCATGGCTGCACGTGACTGGTCTTCTAGTCTGACTGTGTCAAATGGTTGTGTTTAAACAGTCAATATTTGACTAGATCTTCCAGAGCTCGATCTGACTTTATCTCCCAGTGCCGTCGGGCCCTTTCATTACGCCATTTTGTGAAGTGCATTGATTTTCGTTATTGGAGTTTCATTCGCGAACTAGATTTTGAATACAAAAGTAACTCTATACATTTATGGTCACATTTAGCAGAGGCTTTCTCAACAGAAGAAACAATATTTGTATCAAGTTGTGTTCTCAAATATATTCTTATTGTGGAATCTCTAGCTATACGTTAAGAAAGAAGAATGACATTTGGTCATTTGTTCTGTTTTGGTTTGCCGCAATCTTAATTGCCAGGATTTTATCTTGAGACACAAATGTACCACGTGACTCTGCCAGTCACGTTCACTGCTTCCAATTTGTAAGCAATGTATTTTTTTTTTCTTTAAATATTTATACGCATGAAGAACATAAAATACTAGATAATGAAGATTATAAAGGTCTGTTATTAGATGCAGAATGACTTGATTACAATTTTTACTGTTGCATTGTACGTTGGGTATATCTTTTAAAAGTATGGTTAAACTATAAATATTTCAAAATGTGAGTACTACAATAGGTCTACTTGGTTTTAATATCTATATTGATTTACATTTTTATCATTATTTATGTAAAAAAAAAAAAATTTAGTTTTATTTTTGCTTTCTTCACGTTAACTCTGACTGACTTGATTTATTGGATCTCCAGGTTGGGACCTTTTGAAAAAAAAATTGATAGTTGAGAACTATTTATACATTTGGTAACATAAACCTTTCTTAAAAAAAGAATTACCAGGCATATCTAAGTACTGCAGATTACAATATGTTGATCTCAATATATCGCGCTTTTTTTTTTTTTTTTTTTTTTTGCAAACATAATCTATGCTTGTGGCGCTTCGAGAAGACACCAGGCACATAACAGAGAGAGAGAGAGAGCTAATCAAATTATGTATTTGAATTTTCATTATTATTATTAAGCACGAGGTTTGTCTGAGCTCAGTGGAAAGTTCCTGAAACGTGCATTGATGTTAATTCAATACATTTGTTCAGTAATACCCAAACTAAGGCTCGCGGATTATACCCTGCTAGTTTCATTGTATAAAAGACTATACGCATTACTGTACATTATAACGTTCAAAGATGTTTGTTCTATGCTTCTCTATCTCTTATTTCCATTTCACACTCACACACACCCACACACACATTCACTCTCACACACACACACTCACACACATTCACTCTCACACACACACACATTCACTCTCTCTCTCACACACACACACACACACACTCACACACACTCACAGTGAATATTAAGAGAATGTATGACTATAGCCAATGCTAACATGGAGGCCAGTGCGTAACGAGAAAGTGTGTCGTGGATTCACGTGTTTGGGTGCATGTTTGGAGGTTAGTTTGTGTCTTGACAAAGATAGTAAAATATTGTTACGACTTAGGCGTGAACTCAAGAAAGTAGCTCACCGATTCTCAGGTCGCCGATATCTTTCTGATTGCAGAAGCCCTATCCAACTATGAGCAGTCAGTACTCCCAGTTAAGAGAAATAACTCCCACAGTAACTCCTAGTGATATTTACATATACCGATTAAAGAAAAAAACAACAATCCACCGTCGAACAAACTAACGACCCTAACTCCAGTTACTGAACACATCAAACACACTCGCTCAGGTCAGTTTCACCACACAGCATGAACAAAATTTCAAAAAGTTTCACGTGGACAAAAAGGTTAGTCGAGGGAGGGGAGGGGGTGGAAACAGGTTTACAACAATATTATATTAAAATGATGTGTTCTTATGTCATCAGGGTAAAAAGGGCAGGACGAATGATAACTGGCGATACTGGAGAGTCAAACTTATACCTAATATAAAGCAATATTTCTTAGATATAGGAACATTTCTATACAGAAGTAAAATTGTAAGAATAATAACAGACAATCAATAAATATTAAATTTTAAATTAAATATTATTGTCTCTCTCTCTCTCTCTCTCTTGACATCACTTTGTTCTCTCTAGCTAAAAATCCTTCTTTTTTTGTTCTCTCTCTGTCTATCTCCATCTCTGTCAGTATCTAAGGCTGTCTTTTCTCTCTCTCTCTCTCTCTCTCTCTCTTTCTCTCTCTCTCTCTCTCTCTCTCACGCACACAGATAGACACACACGCTAAGGTTCTATTTCTGTCTATTATTTCAATTTTTTTTTCTCTTTCAATCTTTGTTGTTTTTTTTGTTCAATCTATTTCGTTTATTCTCTCTTCACTAAGTCATTTCATTCATTTCGCCATCTTTCCACCAGAAATGTTGCCAATTAACAAGAAATGTAAACTAGCCATTCATTTGTACATTTGTTTTGTTTAGCTTCCTCGTCATATCGCGTCTTCTCAGCTTGTGCCTTTTACTATTTCTTTTGAAGCTAGAAACAAATAACAAACAAATAACAAACATTTAACAAATTAGCAAAAGTGACCTACACAATTCTGTGTTGCGCACCTAACTTTGTACACAATCTCAACTTGAATCAATCCAAGCCAGCGGAGAGATAAAACAAACAAATACAATTCCTGAACCCTAAATTGATGAAAGTCATTAATTCTTAATTACAGTTGTTTGTTCTCTCCCACACTGAGTTGTTCTCTTTTTTTTGGCAGCTCATTTTGTGTTGAGAAAACAGACCTCTTGAACAAAAAAAGTTATTATGTCTCATGGCTTGAGAGCACGTTTCTGTTGAGGACACAGATTTAAAATGGACGGGACAAATCATTCTAATTAATCGTAATTTCAAAGTTGTGATGGGTGATTTTAAAAAAAAAAGGTTTCAAGAGTGAAAAAAAAAAGAAAAAATTTCGACATTTAAAAAAACAACACAGGACGCTTTCTATTGAAACATTTCGTTGATGGCATAAAATAATTGCTTTTCTTTTGATCTTGTCAATTATGCCATTTCTGTTTTGTTTTAATCATGGAACTTTGTACAAAACTTTATTAAGAAACATGGACATATTAACATTGTTTTTATATGAATGTCTAGGCAGAAAGAGAGGCAACACTTTCAAGAAAACGTCAGATTCTAAGGGGGCAGCAAATAGCCAATACTGAAATCGAGGAAAGCTAACTGGTCAAGAGAAAAACACTTGTAATAATCCCTAGATCGACCAGGTTCAATTGCAATATAGATCTGCTCCTTACCGAAATTAGATGTTTGCACGGTGACGCCAATCGGCGCGCTTTCTCTATCTACATTTAATTAGCACAGCAAATTATGTTTCAATGTAAGTTCAAAAATACTAAAAGAGTTTTGTTTAAATCTTGACAACTATAGTTCCCTTGTCACTTAAATATGATATGTGGTCTTTTATTGCAGCTACTGTGATTTCACATTAGCGCTATTGACCTGAGCACCGCATCTCCACGTAATCCTCCTCTTTCATTCCTTATTCTTTTTTCCCTTCCTTTCCCTCACCTCTGTAACCTCACTCCTGCACTCAAACCTCCCCTCCACCCCCTACCCTTCTACAGAGAAAGTCCACATCGTCACGTCACTAAGCAGACAAAAAGAAAAACGTATCGTTCCCTTGTCTCGCTTCAGAAGGTCTTCCATCACACTTTGTCAATACTTCCAGTCCCCACCTCACCCCCTCTGCCCAGGTTTCTGGACACTCGATGTCTGTGGAATGATGACGCGACAACTAGGGCAAATAGTTGCTGGTCAATGTTTGGGTCACTTCATTTTATTACCTGCTTGTGTTGTCCCTTCAGCAATGTCAAGCTGGACACTTCCGATTCTCGGATGATTCTCTTCGACTGTTTTCAAAAGATTCAATTTCGTCTCCGCCAGTGTTTACTTAATGTCAGAGAAATTATCCAAGAGCACAGAATCATACATAATGTTGTCAGTTAACCATCCATACTTTATCAACTCAAACGTTTATCCACTCGTGTATAACAAACGGATACAATGTCATCAAATGCTAAACTTGGTTGATAAGTGGATAAACTTACACAAAATTAATTTGTACTGGTGAGCAGTATTAAAGAGATGGAAACAGGTCTTATGTTGTGGATTCTCATACAAAATGCTAGTTTTCCTTTCCCTTTTCAGACCATACGGTCTTAAGGGCAGATGATGTTAAGGCCATCTGTTTCTTTGTTCACCGTTAACTCTTTCTCTTCGTAATTATTTTCCATGTTCTGAAGGAAATATTCATTTTGCTTTGTGTTTCACTACCCTGTTATGATTAAACTTCAAAAACTTTTTTGTATGTAATCAGGAAATGTTATGTTAGGTATAGAGTTATAGAAGAACGCATGCTCTTTTTATATAATACAAATTAAAGTTTATAAAACCAAACATTAATTTAATTTAATGGGGTCAAAACAACGTTGTTATCGTCAGTTAGGAGAGAAAGAGTTAATGAGCAGGGTGGCCAGCACAACGAACAACCACCTTAACTTTCTTCAATCAGGTACCCATTAGAGTTAGGTGGAATTAGTGGCGTCCTGAAAATCTCGAAATTCACAATTCCAGTCTTCATCCAGATTTGAACCCAACTAGTTCAAGTCACATGAAGCATACATTTTAATTTAGCATGTCACTGGAGTTGAACCTCAAAACACATTCATGCTCCTTATTCGATTGCATGGAAACAAAAGTATTATTATAATAGTGCCTACTTTCCAATTTTATCTTTTTTAAATGTCTAGATATAACACTAGGGGTACAGTGTAATTCAGCGATTTCCAAACTGTGTTCCGCGGAACCCTAGTGTTTTGAAAGGTCTGAATATGTGTTCCACGAACTACTGATTTTACCATCACAAAAGAGATACAAGACACCGACAGCAAAGACAAACAGACACGTGTCAAACACTCTTTTGTTCCCCTGGCAGTCAAATCATTAAATAAAAACAATCTGATATAAACTTTGTCACATGTAAATTATGAGTGAGTCTGATGTGAATGTACATTTTGGTTTCTCATAGTTATAATGTTTTTTTGTTTGGAGTAATGCACAAATTCTAAGACGAATTTCCATACGGACAATAAAGATTATTATTATTATTATGAAATAAACAACTTGTAGGCCACCACACGTGAATTAATCTCTCTAAAAAAAATAATCAAAGTTTTCCCTAGATGCTAAGAATGTGCAAAGTGCTCCTCTAAGGAAAAAGTTTGAGAAACACTTGTCTAATTGTTGTTGCTCGTTGGTTTGTAGCTCAAAATAGCTATTACAACTAAACCGACGTAGGTATAGGTGCCCTTGTTATTGAAATAAACTTGAATAGATTTCTTCTGAAATAAACTTGAATATAACTTTTGTTTATAAATATGCATATAGCTTCAACTTGAAATGAGATATTGATCTAGTAGTAACAAAATGAAATTATATTTAAACAAAATCTAAACAAATGCAAGTACACGTCTTTACTGCACGCGTCTCTAATTCGTCTCCCGTTCAACTCTCACGCACGTGACTTCTATTGACATCATTGATGACAGGGCATGTCTGTCGTTTCAAAAAACAAACTCTTCCATTCTTCGTCGTTGCCTTGGAAACTTACATGTCCATTCCATACCACTAAAATGGCTTGCACTAAATATAGCTTAAAATTAGTTGGCGCCAGCACCAGTCAATATAATGTACTCTGTTTCTATGTCTGCTAGTTCACCTTGCTCAGCAGACGATGTAGTGCACATTGTTAATCTAATCTAAAATCCCTGGAAAACTTAGTGTCAACAAAAATTAAAAACCTTTTAAGCGGGCGCTTTTCTTGTTCTTATTATTCCCCCTTTAACAAACAGAAACATTTAATTTTTTTGTTTCAAGTTTAAATGTCATCAAATCCATTAACACATCTTGTAAAGAGAAGATTGTTAAGACCCAAGTTCATGAATAAACTATGAGAAATCCATTTGGAGTGTGGCTGTCTAGATCTAGTCTGCTACCATCATGCCTCATTCAGCACAGTGCCACCTAGTGGATAAGTGTAGGGGCGGCCAATGTGACAAATAGTATAAAGAACTTTTACCTTCACTAGTGGTGGTGTTTGAGCGATCTTCAAATTGTGTTTCTTGGCAACACTTTGACTGCTGAGATATCACCACAGAGCGTTTTAAAACTTATTTTAGATTTAGATATTCTATTAAATTTTATTATCTTCAATTTCTAGTCTTTTAATTCTTTTTGTGCTCTCCAAGTCCTAATAGGACAAAATATTAATTCGATTAAATGGAATTAAAAATTTAAAAAACATAAAAATGCGAAAGTAAGCCAATTTTTTTAAATACAATTTGTTAGTTCAAATGTAACAGAAAGTATTTTTAAAAATGTCAAATATCAATCAATATTTTTTTGGGTTGCCAAAGCTGATGATTTCCTAATTTAAATGTAAATCGGATTTACATTTGATTAAACTAATTGAGTCTATTTTTTTTTCTTTCTTTGTCAATTTCAGTTTCAATTTCGTAGGAACATTGTCGGAGATGTATACCAATGGAGACAGCAAGAGAACCAGTTTGTTAAAGAGTAGGGGAAAGTGTGTAAATTTTACATTAATCATGGAAAGTAATCATTTCTCTCTGATTCAATGAAGTACTAATTCAAATGTACAAAGTCTTTGAGTTAGTGAGTTTACTATGAAAATAGGTATTTTTCCACTTTAAAAGGCTTTGTGTGTTACAGCCTTGACTGGGAGTGAGACCAGAGCAAAGACATTTCTTTTAGTTTTTTGTTTGTTTGTTACAAAGCCTATATATAAAATCAGTCATTCCGTCTGGTACAAATTGTGCACACGTTATTTCTCTCACTTCCCAGTCTCGAATCTAGTAGAAGGGGCTCGAGAGAGTTGTATGTAGGTAAGTGAGCAGACCAAAAAAAAATGCTTACGAAACGGTGCAAAGGTCCAGTGGGCGGAGCTTGGAAAAAGTGTCAACTTAAAGCTTGTTTCACCTGACAAGGTAAACAGTAAGTGTGAACACACTCTTAAAATTCCATTCATTATATTGTCCTACAGTTGATTATAGAGCCTAGTTATGCATTCATCAAACCGTATCTGAATTTAATCCGTCATCTGCTCATAAGCCTCTTTGCAGACAAGCATCTTTTTGCTACATGCCTAGGTCCTTAACTATTATTACAGGGAAGTTTAGGGGTTAGCATTGGTTTCTAATACAACTGTAGCCGGTTAAAAAGTCTACATTGAGACGTGATCGTTCAGATGTTAATAAATGGCTCGCCCGATTTATCTGATTTAACTTTACATGTGTTTATATTTCGGTACTTTAGGGTAAGCAGCTCTTCGATTAACCAATCAATCGGATTCAACTGTATATCATTCGTGACATTAGTACATTAGCTGTGCCAGTTTTTCCTCTTCGCTTCCAAATTTCAATCGTACGTTTTGTGTTGGCCTATAGCTAATAACTAATACATGAAATACATACATTTCTTAAACGTTTCGTGGGCGGTGTAATAACTATTCATCGACAGAAACCTGGAGTAGTTATTCAGTTACATAAAAAAGTTAAATTTTCCACTCTCTTATGAAACAATGCTGCAATATTGACAATTTCTTTGTTCATGCTAGTTCAACCGTTCAATTTACATTACTTGATGGCCGTGAGATAAGGGCCTCTACATGCAGGCCATTAATTATTTGTCGATATGAAGCGTTTTTTTTCTGTAATGTCCAATGTTCATGTGTTGGTTGCTTCATCAGATTAATTAATATGTAATATTATTAATACAATGACCAGAAGTTCTCTCTCATTCTATTATTTATATATTTATTGAGCTTGATGTATATGTTAATATATCTTCACTCGTGAGAGTATATTTATTTTTTACAAGGATTCAAAACTGGTATTTGGTTTGAATGATATGAAATGATTAATCTTAGCCTAGCGGCGTTATGTAGGTACAAAGATCGGTTACTTCAATGGGGTAAATAAAATACCCTTTTGTGGCGGCTGGTTGGTAAAGCGCTTCGCTTCGAGGGCCTCGGGTTCTAATCCAGACGAAGACTGGTATTTTGAATTTAGGGAGGTTTAGGACCCCCTCCTGAATTCTCCCAAATTTTAATGGATTACTAACATTGAATGGGGCAAAGTAAAGTCATATGGTCGTCGTGCTGGCCACATGAGACCCTCGTTAACAGTGAACCATATAAACAGATGATCTTTACACGACCTGGCAAAGATCGCAATGTTTGAAAGGGGTATTTTGTTTCTACTTTTGTGTGTGTGTAAATGGATTACAATTTTAAATAGCGTAAATGAAGGGTGCCTACCAAAAACCTTCAGACCGACTTTAAAAATATTTTCTTTACATCTAACCGTTACTAATATCATTTGATTGTGTGCGTATTTCAGTATTTCGAGTCATGTCATACATGAGAAAATCAATAAATTCTTATCAAATATGAAGAACACTCTCAGTATTGCCAACAGACTTTGGAGAAGTTGTGAAGATAAGAAAAGACAAATGCAGCATGTCTGAGATCATCTGGAGAGACTTGCGTTTCCTCCCCTTACCTAGATTTTGGAAACTTTCTGTTTCAAAGGTGATGTCATGGTGACATGATGCATGAGAGAGAGTTAGAGAGAGAGAGAGAGAGAGAGAGAGAGAGAGAGAGAGAGTTGAAGTGCTGGACAGGAAGTCATGTGAACATGGACTTGGCTGAAGTGCTGTATTTGAATAAAACAATTTTAGAATGTTCAGATTTTCTCAGGATGATGAATCGAATTTACTGGTGCAACAGTCAATGAAGTATGAACGTAATGCACATTGACAGGTCGCCGCTTATTCTGCAAAAGATGCGGAAAAATATTCAGGTCTGGATTTGCGTAGCTGTGTGAGACACTCATCCTTAATCTTCGGAATCGAAGACAGTGCCATTAATACACATTGCAAATAAACGACTTTGTCATTTTCAATAAGATTCTTTTGTTGTTGTAAATTGAACTCTAAAAAGTGATAGAAAAAATAGCATCTATACTGGATCCGATTCTACCAGGTTGTGTGATATTTCTCCAAATTGTCGCCTCGTTTGTTCTGGGTTCGAACCAAGACTGCTGCCATACCCTGCCTTCTTTTAGAATTTAATAGTCTTTTTTTAAAGCAGGTATTTTACCTGACAATAGAGACAATATACCAAATACATTATGCCTTATACCATAAGAAAGAAAATGAAGATGATTTGTTTCTGATCCTGAGTAGGTCATCGAATGAACATTAAAAAAGCAAGCTACATGATTTTTTAAAATAAAAATCTATTCCTCCATTTTAAAGCAGATGGTGTTCCATACTTTCTAATTCTATTTATTTTGTGCTATGCTTCAATATTGCAAACAGTCTTTCCAATGAGCCTTGTACAATCAAATTTTGTTTGGCCAATCAGGTAGTTATTTTGTCCCCAAAGATAGATATAAACTATTATAAGATATCAAAGTTCAAGAAACATAGTTTAAGACGTATTTTTTTAATACACTTTTGATATCTACTCGTGAAGAGATTGCTAACCAATAGGAGGAATTGTACTCAATGGTAGAAACAAGAACTTGCCTTGTTGAGGACACTACAGGTGCAAATTGTAATCTTTACTAGAATCCTGGCCACGTACTCAAATTTCAAAAACCCGAGGCAAAAGAAACATTTTTTTTTCAATGCTTCAATGAACAGTTGGTAATGCGCTGCTTAGAGGGGGGAAAATGCACATAAAAATGTTTTAATTTTAAAAAATGATACACTCATTGAAAAGAAAATCTAGAAATTATTTTTTAGGACATCTGGAGCAGAAAATGTCTTTCTCTTGAATAAATGCGCAGTGTGTTTTTTAAGATGGCCAGTGGGCAAATGTTAGCGACACTTCAGAAAGAAAAGGACAGATCAACGAAATGATAACTTTTATTACAATTGTCTCATAAAGTCTTGTATGATTTAGAAATGTAAATCTAAAGTTCTAGATAAACTAGTTCCTGTCATTAAAATGTATAAAATTATTGATTTTTTTTTTCATAATTTGAGATAAAAGATTTTATTGGTGATATTGGATAAAATGTGTTGATAAAATAATTTAAGTTTATATTTGATGTAAAGTTGAGATATCAAAATTAACAACTGATGTAAAGTTGATGAGATTCCAAAAATGATATTTCATGTAAAGTTGATGAGATATTAAACTTTATATTAGATGTAAAGTTGATGGATGTAAGTAGATGTCATCACCAGGTCAACTTCTGACACATGATTATTTGATGATATCATCAAATATTTACCGACCTCTGCATTATCACTCAAGGAAGCGTTGGAAAAGATAAACAAGTGCCATACAACGGAACAATGAAGCTTTTTTTTTTGTGTGGCTCTTCTGGTATATTTATTTTTAAAGCACTCACCCATATAACTGACATGTGCAGACAAGAGAGAGAGAGAGAGAGAGAGAGAGAGAGAGAGAGAGAGAGAGAGAGGATTTCTAAGGTAACCTTCAAACAAATATAAGGAAAGACATCTACGTAAGGAAGACATCTAGGCGGGAAAGACATTTAAGACATCTAAGTGGATAAGACATTTAAATAGAAAAAATCATTTTAACAGGAATATCATTTAAACAGAAAAATCTTCTAAGTGGAAAATAAATTTAAGACATCTAAGTGGGAAAGACATCTAAGTGGGGAAGACATCTAAGTGGGGAAGACATCTAAGTGGGAAAGACATCTAAGTGGGAAAGACATCTAAGTGGGAAAGACATATAAGTGGGGAAAACATCTAAGTGGGGAAGACATCTAAGTGGGAAAGACATCTAAGTGGGTAAGACATATAAGTGGGGAAAACATCTAAGTGGGGAAGACATCTAAGTGGGGAAGACATCTAAGTGGGGAAGACATCCAAGTGATATGCGAATAAATAGAAACAGATTCTTTAGAATGATATCCGATGATAAAAGAGAAGTGTAGAAGTTCTCCACAAGAGACTAGAAGTGATACTCCAATTAATCGAAGAATGGAGGACATTCCAAAATGACTGGTCGAAGATACAATAAAGAAAACCATCAATACCTTTACAAAATTTTCTTATAAAACTGATTTTCCTAAGTAAATATATTTAACAATGCTCTGAATCATTTCTTTCTCTAGATGGCTCTTTAAATCATGAAACAAGCAAAATATACAAAATATTTTTTTAAAAAAGCTTACATAAGGGAAAGTATTGCACAATCACTGTCCCAACGCTGAATACTGCAAAGCTTATCTCCTCCTTTTTATATAAAACTAAATTAATTAATGACCACTAATTTATTAAATAATTGGACTCAATGTATTGTCTTTTATTAATAATTGTTTGAAATTTCAACTTGATCCGAGAATGGGAAGTGGGAGAAATAACGTGTAAGGAATCCACCCTGACAGACAGACAGACAGACAGATTGTGACCGAGTGAATATAAGCTTTGTAAAAAAAAAAAGGCTTGAACCAAAAAGTTCCACATGAAGTAAGAATCTCCTCTCGTCTGTATTGATCTAGTACTAGAGCAGAAATTAAAACATCGCTTTGTTAATAGATTTAAACTATCCGAAGTAAAATCATAAAGATTGTGTTTGGCCCAGAAGTTAATCTCGTGTAACGTATGAATAGACGCAAGACCTCAGAGAGATGTCGGAACTTCACGACAGATTAACTCTTATCACACTGGATGAGCATGAAATAGAAAGAATAGAAAAGAAAGACGAGATTATCGTAGTCCAACACAAACATGACAACACTGACCGAGTTGCAAAATATTTTGAGCAAAAACACACAAAAAGAAAAAATCAAACAGCGTAACTAAGAATAAAAAATAATCATCTGCCATTGGAAATACTAGAATACAAAATATTAAAAAGTCGACATTTTTCTTTTTTAATAAATTGTGTTATTGCATAAAAAGATATTGATTGGCTGGTTGAGAAAAGACAAACTTTAACAAAAAAAATGAAGGAGCGTTTAGAATGTGTTTCGTTGTCTTAATGCTGCAAATCCTATTTTGATTTTGAGTTAAGAATGGCTGCCTTGATTTTTCTTTTCCATTTTCTTGATGTGTAGATATTTTAAATAGGTTATTTATTGACGTTATTCGGTTTTATTTCATGATTTGTTAATGTTTTTTGTTGATTGGTTAATTTTTTGTCGTTCTTGATTTGTGAACTATTGTTGCCTGTTGATTTATTACCGTTATTAGCTAATGATGCGTTTGGGGTTGTATTAGTTTACTTGTTAATGTTTTCACAAACCTTTTATCAACTCACTCTGTTTGTCTAGTACACATCTTGTACACATCATTTCTCCCATCTCCCCATCACGGATCATGATGAAACTTTGCACAAATATTCATTGTTGTTAACACACAAAAAAAATTAACCAATTAACTAATAAAATATTGGTAATTGATTAATTTGAATATCAAGAGGTGAAATAAATGTTACAGTATTGATGGCTGGTTTTAATTGTGGAGTCATTTTCATTGCGAGCATTTCCTGTAACATATGTACTTTTGATATTTTCCTTGTTAATTTTGTTTCCTTTCTTGGTGAATATGTTTGTGAATATGTTACCGTGTTCTGCTTATGTTCCTATACGTCTTCATTTCTTTTTTACTATGTTTCAAAGTATGAGTGTATCTTCGATATGACGAAACTAATAGGGATGGATTGATAAATGGATTTAATGGTTATAGGCGCTCTTATTGGAGGATTATATTCTTAAAATAATAATAATAATAATAATAATACTGATCTTTATAGCGCATATATATATATATAGCTCATGCGCCAATTCTTCCTCAAAGGCATTGTGGAAAGATGGCTTCTAACAGAGATGATAGGAAAGCTCTCGCGAAGACCGTGGGTCACACATTTAAAGGCCCAGACATAATCCTGTGTAGAAAGCGGACTGGAGCTTGTCTACATGTGAAAATTATGTAGGTCAACACTGCGTTTTTTCCTACATTGCACTTTAAGGCTAAACATCTCCCTCTTTGTAATGGTATCTACATGTATTTGAAGTAAATAAAGTATAGTTTAGTTGTTGTTGTTTTTTTATTATTTTTCTACTCCTAATCCATCAAAGAAAGGTAACTCAGTAAAATATTAAGAATGAACAGTTTTGGACATTGTTCCTCTTGTATTCCCAACTTTCTACTTTAGATTATTAGTCTTACATCTCAGAATTATAACATGATGGTGTGTAAACTCACATTTATTTTTCAATCGTTCTCTCCCAATAGTTAAATAATATTTTTCTTTTTCGCGGCCACAGAAAAGGAAAAAGATGCTATTAGTTTTGTGTGAAATGTCTGTCCATCTGTCCGTCTGTCCGACCGTCCCGTTTAGATCTTGTAAACTAGAATAGATATTGAAAATCCGACATCATAATATTTTAGTCCATTCAAAGTTCTGATGCAACCAACGGCTACTGTTTTCTTTTCTAAAAGCGAAAAATCTAATTTTTTAAATCACTTATGCAATTTTTTTTCATAGAAATACACCACTTTTTAGAATTTATAGCAACAAACACTGGAGGCTCTTTAGTAGGGGAGCCGATAATGTTCTACATTTTAAACACTTTTATGCAAAATGTTGGGGTTTTTTTTTCAAAAAAAATTTTGCTTTTTTTTACAATTGTATTTCTAATCTAAACAAGTTCTCTCATACTAACTACTATATTTACACGAAAAAAAAAATGTTTATACTTTTTGAAAGAGAAAAAAATCCTTTTAGTATACATATAAGCTGGACATAATTTAAAACGACAATTAATAAGTAATTTTTCATATTATCGCGTGAACTACCCTACCTCTGCACAGGAATAGAACACTTAACTAAAGGAATTTTTTTTTGAGGAATTAGAGATTGACCATTTATAAAGCAATTAGATAATTAGATATTCATTATAAGACATCAGTTGGGTCAGGTTCACATTCAACTTCACATTCACTTTCCCCTATCCTTTGGTTTGCTGGACCGCTGGGGCACCACACAAGATCTGTCAACCTTCTTTCTCCATTCTTCTCTGTCATTTGTCTTTGATCGAATTTAATTCTAATGTTATTTCTGAAAATATTGACACCTGCCTGGGTGGACCACTTCGGGGGCCAATTTTGAGTTTGTGTTTCCACACAAACTGTCTTTGTAACCTTGTTTTTTTTTGTTTTTTTTTACATTTCTTTCTGTAAGTGATATTTTCGTAATAATACTTACTGAATTCAAAGTAGCAAATACCTAGAAAATATTACGGATTGGTAAATACATTGATAGCTATGAAATGTTAATTCCGTATTCACAGTACAACAATATCGCATTTCTTTATATTTTATTAAAAAAAAGTTTTCCTTCAAAACAAGAAGATAATCACGTCATACGCGCATCTGTGTTTTAAAGCCTGCAAGTTACTGAGAGACACAAACCTTTCGTTGGGTTCAGTTTTTCAGTGAACCCGTTTCTTGCTTTAATGGCACTAGGAAAGTGAGAGCACTTATACGAATTTATCCCAGCATATGAACTTAGAAATGTGCCTTCATCTTTTTTATTATCTGATTATTTTATTGTAGATTGTGATTTTTGTATTTCTAAATTATTTGAAGTGTTTTATGTATTATTACTACTTAAATGTGTCCTGGAGTGTCTCTAGCATTACTGATTTTTACTAATGTTGCTACATTGATAACAAAACTCGCGGCACTAGTTTGAGTCTTTTTTTTACAAAGCTTATATCAACTCACTCAGTCTGTCTGTCTGGTAAAAACTTTGTACACGTTATTTCTCCGACTCTCCGTCTCATATCAAGCTTATATTTTACACAACGTATATCTTTTACATGCCAAAATAAGAATAACTTTTAAAAAAAAAACCTATTAGTTAATTAAATAGTGGTAATTAATTAGTTTGTCTGGTATCTCAAACAAGATAAAGAAATAATACTTTACTGATGGAGGGGGGGGGAGGGCAATTTTATGCTTTTAGTTTTCTCAATTACTTGTCTGGACCAGTTGGGACACGGAGGTGTGGTGGGGGGAGAAAGAAGAGGGTATCTGTGTAAATGTTTTCCTAATTGCTTGTTACTTGCATTAAAAACATTGTTCAATCAGGCTAAAGCCTCCACAAGGGGTCAAATTTAACTGATGCCATCACATCTGTCGAATACGATTTCTTTATCCTGTTCAGTATCAAACAACATAATTAACTACTAAAAGTTAATTAACAAATTTTTTATTGATTCTTGTTTTGTTGGAATATTTTTTCTTCTTCGAGACTAAAGTGAATTACATTTTTGACTTTCATAATACCAAAGTGCATTTTAATGTACGTTTTCGAAACTCATAAACCTGCCCTGAGGCTCATTTTTGATTAAACTATTATACATATCAATGCACGCACGTACATATATTCCAAGAATAATACATTTTATAAAATTAAAATTGTAATATCGTTATTAATAAATATTAGACAACAACTCGAGGGAGATAACTTTCCTACTTCTGCTCATAATAAGGGAAACAATCAAATATTTGAAAGTTAGCGAAAGACGCGTTTTGTGTCACATGGGACGCTACCCATACGAAGCAACAACTCTGGACTCACTAGATTGCATTCTCTCCCTTCATCACACGGTCACCCTCGCTATGTCACGTGTCACCTTATTGACCAATACGCATATGGTAGTTAACTCTCACTTTTTTTTTTCTAATCAGCCAGAATGTCTTTCCTTCGGTCAGTCGCACGTCAGGCCTACAGCGCTCTAACGCCTTGACAACTTGTTTGGTCACTAAGTATATCACTCTGACCATGGACCCGAGGGATTGGACCTATTAATGGATGAAATATCCCCGAGCGATTAAAAATACACGTTGGTCGATGTATACGGATTAAAGATTGAAACTAGTATCTAGAGTTCGAACATCAATAAAGTGCAAAAGTTATTATGACATTGTCATAGATAGATAGATAGATAGATAGATAGATAAATAGATAGATAGATATAGATATAGGTATAGATATAGACATAGATACATAGATATAGATATAGATATATGGGGGAGAGAGAGGAAGATTCACTGGTTGATTGATTGATTGAATAAAGGTTACCATTTCATCTTTTGAGTCGAAGGCAATACATTTTGATTATTAACCCTTTGTCTATTTGTCCTTGACCTCTTTACGTTAGTGCTTATATAGAGGATTTACTGATCTTGTTGTTTTGTTTTTTTAACTATAGGTCTGTGAATTTTTTATAATGTAACTTTTAATGAAATACGCTTTAGACAAGTTGGAACAGGAATTGACTTTCAGATTCTTATAGATAGTTGATATGTTGTGATTCTAGCTTATTTTTCAGCATCCCTCATAGCTAA
Organism: Biomphalaria pfeifferi; assembly: GCA_030265305.1. NCBI lineage: Eukaryota > Metazoa > Mollusca > Gastropoda > Planorbidae > Biomphalaria > Biomphalaria pfeifferi. The sequence continues at coordinate 5,996,315 of JASAOG010000019.1, forward strand.
CATTTTTGTGACTTCAAATAAGAGCATGGTCACAGCTGGAGGACAACGTAGCTATAACCTGTATTTTCTATTTTTCTTTTTTTAATCTTACACTTGGGGTCAAATAACACAGGGGTCACAGGGGTCAAATGCTCTTCTTTATTTTCTTTACTTCTGCTTAACGGTCCACGCTTCTTTAGGACACACACACACACACACAAACACCTAAACCTCGGGACATGTAATCAAAGATCGAGGGAGGCTACCAGTAATCAAATTGATCAACCCAGGCTGAGCCTCGTATGCTTGAGATGACGTAATCAGGTTAGCAGTGTTTTTAGCGATGACGTAATTGAATTTTGCGGAAATTGTCTGTGGGAAGGAAGGAGAGACACAAGTAAGACATCAATAAATATTTCCGTTTCTTTCATTTCATTAAGATAACTTTTGAAATTTATTATTGTTTGCCAGGTAGTATTATAGCAAGATATATGCCATTACATTTTAAAAAGCGCACACTGTGATTTAGATGAGTCACTGTCTCTAACAGCGAAGGATAGCTTGTAATGTTTTGAAATTAATTTATTTTTGTTAGGATACCTCAGTTTTAAAGTATTGTCCAATTTTTTTTCCAATTTGTATTGGCTCCTCTACTTTACAAATATTTAATCTCAAATTCAGTACCTTTTTATTGCGCAAAAACATCGTTTTATTTTTAACGGGAATGTTTGTATTTTTAAAAAAACATAATTCAAATATATAAACAAGCTGAAGACAGTGATTTGCTTATTTTAAATTAAATTTCCAATGTATTAAGTAGCATTATTTTAAATTCTTAAATAGAATTTTACAACCATGGTTAGACACCTTTCACTGTTTAACAAAGTGGACAATTTTAAATGAAGCTGTGATCTCCCTTGGAAAATATAATTATATTTTTTTTTATTTTTTTTTTTTTATTTACGACAAAAAAGGAATTAATAATTTGTTTCGGGTTTTCTTTTACTAACATCTACCACGCTAAAGGATTTGACCTTCCATCTAAAACTCAAGGTTACATAATTATTTAATCCTAATATATGCATGAATACTGTTATTATGAACTTTACTTATTTGCAGAGCTCCCATTTCACTTGAATTTTAAAAAAAAAAGAATCCTGGTACTTATCAATAATTAACAGTCTTAGATCCTTTGCTGAAATAAAAGACTGCATTATGTCTATCTTGTGGTATATACACCAATGATGAGGCCTGTGACTTGCGTCCAAAAATGTTTTTGTTACCAGAGTAGAAACGGTTGGAGAATCCTTGATTAAAACCTACTAAAAATGTCTGCAGGAATGGATACTGTAACTAAACTGAGCATAAGGAAACACCGTTTTGATGAAGGCACCTCTAATCTAGTAATTCACTCTATACAAATACAGAGCTTATTTCCTATTGAAGATTTTCACGTTAAACTAAACAATGTCAAGGACGCTAGATCCAACCTCAATGTTGCCAACTAAAAAACAGAACAAAGTTGAACTAAGGTTCAAAGTGTTATGTTGTTATTGGATGCATTAGACTATAATTTTGAAATACACAATTGTATCCGAGTGTTACCCCTTTGATTAACAAAAAATTGTTGTGCCAACATCAAAGTCTGATGCTTACTTCATTTTCAAATGTTTTCGTGTTTCAAACGTAAAAGCTTAGAATAGTTGATTCTGCTGGGCTAATAAATGCACACAAAATCATCGTACTCATAGTGCCTCTCATTGATATTTATTCTGCACAAAGTGTACACCAACATGCTAGCTATTTATACATTTTCAGCCATGTATGAAAATTTCCAAAAGTAAAATCTCTTTTTATTAAATTAATGAAACAAAGTCATTATCTTCTTGTCAATGTAGCACTACATTGATATATCCATACTACGAAGTATAAATATATCAATTCAAACTTTTCGTTTAGTTCTACTCATCAAAGAGTTAGGGTATAATAATGATAACATTATCTCTAATACTATCATTATTAAAATAAATTTGCTTTTTATATTATTCTCAAGATGAAAGTAAATATTTGTGCTAGTGACGACCCAGCTGTTTATGTTATTAATAATACGCGCTTATCATAATAACATTGAATTAAGAAAATGTTTATTTGCAATACAGAACAAACAACCACATCTGTTCTCTACACTTCCGGTACCCAGCCATCAATCTATCTTCTAACATTGTTTTTTTTTGTTTGTTTCTTTTGTTTTGTTCTTAATTGTTCTAACTTATCTTTACATTGGCATATGTTTTTGTTCTGTCGTGTTAGTGCGCGCGTGCGTGTTAGTGTTAATCAAAGCCGTGTTTAAGATCTGATGTCCTCTTCTTTGTCACCTATTCCCCCCCCCCCCCACCTTGGCCTCAGGGTATCAAAAGATGATTACCAATTTGTGGCGAAAACACTGACGACAAAAAAAAAAGCGTAATTGCCTTTGGAGTTATGCCGCCCCGTAATATTGTTTCGGCCCCACAGCTGATCAGAGAGGGCGTGATGATGGGAGACAGACAAAATAACAAACTTGAATGGAAGAATTATGTCACCACGCTAAATACAAGTTAGCGAAGCGAAACAAGAAGAAAACGAGGAACTCTCTTTCTGTTGCCAAGAATCGCAACAATTTACAATTGGCGTTTTAACTAGTGTCTTATAGACGTATAATTTCATAGATGTTACATATGCGTGGATGCTATGTTAATACTTTGAAAGGCTCGTCATTATTTATAGGGGGGACGCGTGATACAAAGAAGATTGAGGGGGGGGGGAGCTGTTTTATTGTATCCCCCTTTTCTTTTCCCTTGTATATTGTTGTAGACGCTGTAGTTTGAGTTGTGGTTTGACAACATTAAAGTCACAACGTGGCCTTCGTCGAGACATATAGAAATTGGTTTCTTAAGAAAACTAATAGCCCAAAGTGTGAGTAATGTGACACACACACACAAAAGAACTGTTTATTAAGAAAGACATATGTAACTAATAGATAATTGTTCTATAACCTTTTGATTTTCCAGTACGTGTTGAAACGCTCCTCTAAGCCTCCATTCTTTGCACTTCTGTGTTGTGCACATGTAAGCGAGGCCAACAAATACCGCTCAATCCGATAAGACAATTGTTTTTTTACGCACATGTATGGTTTAAAAATAATTTCAAGTTAGTTTTTAATGTTGTGTTTGAGTCTGCACAGTTTGTGAGATTATTATACAACCTCAGAGCTAGACCATTAAATTGTATAGATCTACTTTCTATGTATCATAGTACGAATGTTTACTTACCAATACACCCTTCTCACTTTCTGCTCTCAAATACTTATTTTTATCACCACAAAATAGGTAGAGACCTACATTATTAACATTCATAAATGTTCTGTCGTATTTGAATGTAAATGTATTGATTTTATAGATTTTAATGTCCTAAAAAAAATGCGCAGGCTATTATTCTCAGGGGTGGATTGATGAAGAAAATAATTGTGTATGTTGTTTTTTTTATAAAACAAAATCACATGAGGAGCGCACACACAAACAAGTAAAAAATTGTTTTTGAATGTAATAACATCTGGTTAACAATAGCAATCAATAATAAAAGAAAAAAAGTGTTTGATATAATGCAAATCGAGAGTATCGATACCTTTGTGACTTTTTGAATTTCCATATGTTAATGGTAAATGTCATTGTGCAACTGTAGACTTGCAAGTTTGTGAATTGATTGGCATGTCATTATGTCACCATATCAAACGCCTTGGACTGGACATTGTGTGCGTCGTTTTGTGCGTGTTTGTCTGTCAGCACTCGATTCTAACCTATTCATATTAGTGAACTTGAGTGAGTCGGTGTCAGTGTGTTTTCCTGTTTGTTTGTTTGTATGCGTGTGTATGCGTTTGTCCATGTCTGCGCATGTTTCTGTTCACCACAGCGTCTGAATCCATATGTGTAAGCGTCCCAATATCTGTCTCAAGATATGCTTGCTGGTTGTGTATGTTGGTCGTGTATGACACTGCATTAAAGTCCCGAGCTGAATTGAAGCATCGAGTGTGAGTATGAACTGAGGTGAGATCTAAATAGAGACTGCATCAGCGATTCTCAACCTTTTTACACGACATATACCCCTTCAATAGACTTCTTTAAAACAAAATCTATTAAAATAAACGTTTCATTTAGGCCTAATTTTTATGTATTTCCGATGAATCCGTAAAGATACAAATGTAAATTTTTATCTCATTTAAAAAACACTTGCCATTAGCAAACCCTTTTCCATAGACCTTCCCTTTAGAATTCAAGCTCAATTACTTTTCCACTGATTGAGAACCGCTAGACTGCATCTGGAAAGTATCACTTACCTGCGTTGTCTGTACCTATCTCTTTCTCCATGTCGGCTAGCATTGCACTGGTCTGTTCAAACTTGAAGTACGGCATCTGTTTATATTCGTCGTTCAAATACTTGTCAATACAGTCAATTACCAAATGGCAAAGACTAATCATGGTTTTGTCGCCGTTTGGTTCGTACAACATTTTCATTTTCGTCCAACTGAAGAGCTTTATCTGGAAAACAAAAAATTGGAAGGGAAAATAAAATTAACAAAGCAAATTATAGCTTATAATCACATAAGCACACACAGGCACGTTTGGTATTAATGAGAAATGAGAAATGTTACGAAGATCTGCCACAGACCGTAGGGAAAATGAGCATGACTGCTGTGGAGTGCTCTAGGTACCAAAAAAACAAGCCTTACATCTTATAATGTCATCCACCAAAATCTGTATGATACCTGTCCTATCACCAGTGGCGTAACTACGAATTCGCCATCATTTTGGGTGACCGGGGGCTTGACCTCCTTACGGACCCCTGCATTTTGACATTATTACACGAGATAAAGGGGTACTATTCAATATTTTTACGTGAAAAAAAATTAGAACAGTCATTTTGGGGCCCCCATCAAGTGGGAGCTCGGAGGGATTTTCAAATTCCCCCCTCCATCCCATCACCACAGCTACGCCACTGTCTATCACCAAAATACAAGGAGACAAAAGAAGGCTGTGGCCCCCCCCCCCCTCCATCCTATATTTGATTAGATTTCTTTTTTTTTCTGGACCTTACTTCCTCCATTTTTACATTTGGAGAAATGCTTGGAAAGGTTGGGGAGGGGGGGGGAGGAGTTATTTTTTTGTTATTTAAAATACCAAAAAATTGTAAAAAAAATTTTTTTTGTTGTCTAGTTAATGAAAGCAGTAGAACTTGGAATACCAGTAACCAACAATCTGGGTTGTAGTGGTCGGTTCTAAGGGTACTTTTCTAATTTGTGCATGTACTGAACAAAAAAGGCTTTTATTTGTTGCGAAAACAAATGATTTCGGTAAGGTATAGTTGGGTTTTAATAAAAACATTCACTTTCTATACCGGATGACATTAACCGTACTGACCAACACAATTAATATCAATTAATATCAACTTTTTTTTTCAAACATATGTTAAGATAAATAAGCGTTACTTTAAAAGTAAGCGTTTTTGTTCCCACAAAAAAAAAACTGCTTAGTAAGATGAAGCACTTACCAATTTATAGATTGAATCAGCGAGCTGTACGCAATTATATCCAACCATGGTCAGCATACTGTATTCATCATGTTCCTTATGAAACGCCTCTGTGGATGTTGGCGACACAACCGGGACATTCCAAAATCTAAGAAAATGTTAAACACATCCGAAATTAAAAAAAAAAAATGGAATTTAAATTTTAAACAAAATTACCAAAAGAGATTGTGTTAACAAACAAACTCAGATGCGGCCCCCGTCGGAGTTGGATCTCTGTCGGATCCGCCTATTTGTGAGTAATATTCAAGAATTGTCAAAACTATTATGTTTCAAAGATTCATTTGGCGTTGTAAACAAAAAATATTTTTTTTCTGTAAAATATTTCACATGTTTCGGATGTTCCTTCAAAGTTAAAGATAATTTACTTCCTTATCCCAATCTCCTGCTGGACGACGGGGGATGGCAGCGAGCATAGTATGAATTCGGGACCGTTGAGATAATCAGTCCAACGTGCTAACCACACGACCAGGCATTGCTGATAATTTAATAACAAACTAATAAGCTATTATTGATAAAGAGATATATTACACATTACGGCATGGCAACTATTCGATATGTACAATATGTAAGATGATCGATTTTAGATCATCTTTTGGTATTGATTTGTAATTGGAAAAAAAAGAAAGAAAAGAAGAACAGGTGTCAAGCTTGTACTTCAGCAACAACGTCTGCTCTATGCCCAACAGAGCTAGTGGCATTTTCATTTCAATGGAACTAGAATGAGGATGTATATCTACCTAAACTAAACTTCTGATTTAGCACTCTTAAGATCTATATCTACTAGATCTAGATCTACAATATAAATTTGAAATAATGTACATGTCATTTAGATTTATGTAAAATAAGAAAGCCTACATAATGTATCAATAGACTATATATATATTATTGTGTATTATTATTTTTGTCTGTCAGTCATGTTAATATCGAATAAGTAGACTGAAACCTATTGAAAATCTGATTTACCTTTAATTTCCCATCCGAAACATCGCAATAGTTTTAAGTATCTATAATAGATTGTTCCGGATGTCTGTATATAAAGTGAGAGAAAAAGAGAACTCCAGATAAATCTAATACCGTTAAATAAATTTTTGGGATAGTCTTTTAGGACTAATTATCTCGACGGTCTCGGGTTTATTCCCTGCTCACTACCATCCCCAGTCGACCAGCGGAAGGTTTGGATAAGGATGTAAATTATGTTTCACTTTGAAGGAACATCGACGGGGCCGCCTCTGTGTAATCCTGTTTTGTATTTGTCTATTAGCTCGATAAAAACTCTGGAGAGATAATACTTTATCTGTTGGATGGTACTCAATTTTGTCTTCTTTATTCAAAAAATATGACAAATAAAGGGAATTAAGTCTGTATCTTACGAATACCGAGGATGTAGTGTGAGTTCTTGTTTTCTAGCGCTACTCTGTTATAAATGAATCACGTCCTACTTTCTGTTCGCATTCAATATCGGTCAGTTACAGGGGACGACGATGTGTAAATACGTATTTGTACACCCTACACTGCGCACACTCACACCCTTCACCCATACACACCCTCTATATACAACCATACACACACCACACACGTAAAAACCAAACATTTATATATATATATATATATTTATATATATATATATATATATATATACTACACACACACATACACATACACACAAGACGCACAACATATACTTATATACAGACATGCACACACATCACCCACGACACACACACAAATCGTATATTTTTTTGCTGACTTACTTGGCTTGCCTGACCAATGGAGCTACAGCGTAGGCACAAGTTGGACCTAGGAAAATGTGAGTTTTTTTGTTCACAAATAAGTTGATAGCCTCGTTCATAGAATGGCTGCTGGAACATTCGGAATTCCCGTATAAGATTGTGACGTTGTGACCATGCAGAGGCCCACCTGGAGCCTTCACCTGTCAATTAAACAAATATTTTTCTAGAGAATGCTATGGGAAGACATCAGAGAAAAGATAGGCCCGTAATTAAAGGATATTCTATTGGTGTCATATAATGTCTTACTGGCAATCAAAGAAATGCAAATTTTGAAATTTGAGGATTAAAAACGGTGAATAAATTATTGAATATATATTTGATTATAAAATATTTAAGCTTTGATTTCACAACACTTCCGGTGTATTTAATTTTACCATCCAAGGCTTGACTTACTTTGTCAATGGCTATTTCTATGGCCGGGGCTATCTTTTGATGCGTGAACTGGTAATGTTTAGCGTGCGGGAGAAGGGCGGAGATCATGACCGGTTCCAGGACCTTGGCTGCTTTCGAGGTGGACACCATCAGCAGGGCGACCAACGAAGGCAGCATGATGACAATTCGCTTCAGCTTGTGAAAGGCAGTCATTGTTCAGCTAAAAGAGGCTTGCAGTGAGAAACTTTCATTGCAGAGAAGGGTTGTTGGCCTTATTTCTGAAATGGATAATGGGATACTAAATATTAAAACATGACATGAAAGGGATGAAGAATCAGCTTCTAGAAGCATATATTTACACAATAGGGACAACAATTTTCTTATCCTATACATTAACTTGGAACAACGACTATAACTTAGTGAATCATAAAGTATAACTGACATAAATGTTAGATTCAAGTATAAGTAACAGATGTATAAGTAGAAGATAGATGTGCAACATAGATGTAAAATGTAATTATAAGTAACATAGATTCAATATGCAATCATAAGTAACAGAAATGTAACATGCAATTATATGCAACATGTATGTAAGATGTCCCCCTTGTGAGCGCTTTCTTTCCCTTAATTAGCCATACATGAGTCGTTTAGGTATGCGGCGGTCTTCCATTTCGCTGGGACTGTATCAGGATTGGTGGACAAAGAAAACGCTCTACGGACACCCTCAAAGCTTCTATGTCTTCAGCATTGACCTATCCACCTGGGATATAGAAGCACATGACGCGCTGTGAAAACTGGCGCACTAACTGCTGAGGACAAGAGAAAAGCGCTAGAGAAAAAAAGAAGCAAAGCCAATGACACTGGCTCCAGCTGGAATAACCTGCCCAGTGTGCAGCTAAACATCCCGGTCTCACCAGCCACACGACCGATGCACAAAACCCTAGTGCAAAAGCCTTCAGCCCCCCTGGATGACAAAGTGGTCATCATCGAACAACGATGGACCAACTATTATAATTATGTAAGATTGTAGTAAGATATAAGATCCCTGGGTGCAATAAACTTTTACAAAATATCTCAATTTGGGATAATTGAAAATAAGTTTTTTTTTGGTCCTAGTGTGCAAAAAAAAAAGGTAATAAGGAACAAAACGCCAGAAAAAATAATTTCAGCGTAAAGATTCAAATGTAAATATCGCTAAAAACTTAACAACTGTTGTGTTGGGATAGAAAAATGTGAAACGTTTGAATTAAAAGAACGAGGCGCCGTTCAAGCGAAATACAAGCGAGACAGCAATCGGAGGAAAACAAACGACAAAACTGGTGAGACAAATGGTAAATTAATAATAAATTATTTTTTTTTGAAACTTTGAAAACGAATTTGTGACAATTAATTAAAAAAAAAGGCTATATATAAATATATCAAGACTCTTTTTCACGTGTTCATTACGTCACATAAAGTAAACAATATTCAGTTGCTAGGATACCTTGCTCACTCTGTTTCAGTCCTTCTCTGTGTTACATTATTACACTTACTCTTTTACTTATTCTTTCTACTTTACATTTTCGTTATCTCTTTCTTTCGGTCACTCTCTTTCTCCATATCTCCCACATTTTTTTCCCACTATGTACTTTTATCTCTCTTTATTTTTCTTGTGTAGCCTCAGACGGCAGCCTTATATAAAGGGGACTAATTCGGGTTATACCACTATTTCAGTCAAGTACTATTTCTTTCACAAAGTAATTTATTACCAACATTTAATTAACTAATTGGTTAATTTTTTTTATTGATTCCTGTGTCGTCAGGTAAAAGAAATAGGTGTGCAAAATTTCAGCTTAAACCGAGATTGGGTGTGGGAGAAATAACGTGTACACAAACTTTTGGCCACATAGACAGTGTGAGTTGATACTAGCTTTGTAAAAATAAAGAGTTCGAGATATACTTACTACCTGTGTCGGATCTCTATTATTACCATAGTCGACTCGTATTTAGGTCAATGGGTAATTAATTATATGTCACTCGATGTGATCTATATCAGGACAAACAGGACAAATTCTCTCGAGTCTTTCTTTAACTGTTCAGATTTGTTACAATCACCAAAGAACTAACAGTTGAAAATGAATGTTTCATTCTGAACGATAGAAACATTTAGAATCTTGGTTAAATCTCCCAGACTTTAAACACTGAACGCCACCACATAGAAACTCTTCCCTTCACTTTGAAAATAAGTTGCAAATCAATTCATCTGACGTCATACCTAATGACAACGTAACACTCGGATGACACGTGACATTCTAAATTTTCCCAACCAGGTCTCTGCGGCGCCCTACATATGCTGCAGCTTACAGGGATAACATTTTTCATTACAAGCAACTAGTTTGACAGGCCAGCACATAACGTTGCCAACTCGCTGCAAATAGCTTCTTTCTTGTTTCATTGTCACGCTTCTCATAGCTATCAAGTTAATTTTCTAGCCATTAATAAGATGATACAGTGGTGGCAGAACTCGATAAGTGTTGATAGATTAAAAAAACAAACTTTCACAAGTCATTACCCAGAGTAGTGCAGACTCTATAATTAATGTAAACATTGACACAGTCTTGGCGCTCGCAACACTGCAATCACCAATTCTTATGTATGCATGAGACTGTAGACAGAGATTTAATGGTGTCACACATTTTTATCACTTGGTTATTTCAAAAGTGAGGGGTGTATTCAATGGCCTCCATCTGTCGCTCAGAGAATATGAATCACCTCATAGAAATGAGCATTAGCTGCAAGCTGTCTTATGGTTGCCGGCTTCAGGTTTTTCTTGAGGGTTGAGTCCCGAAGTCTTTCCCATGTTTGGTTATAGCTGTACGGAAGCGCAAGCTTGTGTTTAGAGTTTTCTTTTTCTTATGTAGATAGCCTAGCAGCCTAGCAGAGGAATAGTGAGGGAGCTAGGTGGGCATGATGCCCCGGGCGCTACCCTCAGGGAGGCGCCACACGCAACCTATATTTCTATGTGATGTTCATGGAAAATGGGGGGAGGGCGCCAATAGTGTACCTTGACCCGGGCGCACGTTTTGCTCACTACGCCTCTGCAGCCCAGGCTAACGAGTGCATCCTGCCTAAAGCTTACTGGTTTAGGCGCCAGTCGCTCGCCTTTGCCCCTTTTCTGTCAGTGATAACAGTCCGCCTGACCCTATATATGAGGCATACGCGAAGGCCAGGATTTGGACTGGTTGTCAGAGGCTATTTTGAGGTGTATGCCATTAGAATCATTGGAGCGCTTATGTCCATTTCCAGTTTTCGACAATAACAACCGTCTATTACCTACTAGCTTAAACAAATAATTAATTGATAATTAATTAGTTTATAAATATTTACCTTATATATCTGAAACCAGTGTAACACTAAAGACTTTTAAAGAGTGTGTATTGCCATTGTCTTCCTTTAGTTCTCCACGTTTACGTCTTGGCCACCTAACAAAGTGGGCTCGAGTTCGAATCCCGACTTGAGAAGAGCTGTGTTTTACTCAGCGACTAAAGGCAGCACGGAAACCTTCTTCCATATGCCCCCCCCCCTTACCCACTGATTGGACGACAGCAAACTGAGCATGTTATAAGCCTAAGCAAATGCGCGATACAAAAGCAAAAAAAAAAAAATCTACTCTCATAATGAAGACAACCAAAAAATAAATTATTAATGACATGCAGGTTTCTGAAGGTTCCATGAAGTTCTGACTTGAATAGAGGTATTGTAATAAAACACGTCTTCTACAACATTCCACATTTTCATTTAGTATTAATTCCAACTTATGGGGAGGTATCCCTGAAAATCTTATTTTTGTTATTTCTAAAGCTAGGCCTTTGAAATTTGTTATGGTAACATATAATGGTATTCTAAAATAAATAATACTAAAAAAGAAGTTTTTTGAATGATGGTTGCCATGGTAACGGCGGCCATCTTGTTTATTGTATACAAATTAAAACTCAGAATTTTGTAAAAACTATTGATCAGAAATACATGAAATTGAATTAAAAGATAAGAAAAAATGATCCTCTTAATTGATACAATGTTATGGTGAAAGATTGAAGTATGTTAAATTTTTTACAAATTTTTGAATTTTAGTATATTTTAGACCTTAAAAACAGGATAAATATTAATTAAAATTACTTTAAAAAAAAAAGTAAATAAAATATTGAAAAAAAATCTTTGTACGAGTAAAGTAAATGATGTCCTTAAGAAGTGTTTCAAATTTCATTCAAATCTATCAAGTAGTTTAGGAGAAATTCCTAGCAAGGCATAATGACATGTGCAAAAACTAACATTTTGAGAAAAATGAGTTAAAGTATACATTTTATTAAGATTTTGTCTCATAACCCCTACAAAAACATTAAAATACATGTTTTAGACACAGATCTAAGCAATAAAAATGATTATAGTGTAATAAAAAATGATTGATCTACTTAATTATGTTATTAGTTGAAAATCGATATCCTAGACCCAAAACTCGATTTTCTCTAGGGATACCTCCCCTTAATAAATTGTCCCCCCAAAAATTGATGCCCTATACATATATTATTCTACGTAGTAAGAATTAAGATAACAACAATAGAGGAACAATAGAATACAAGGATTAAATTGAACTTGAACGACACATGAATAGTGAAAAGATAGATATTCTCACGAGACCAGCATCCTTATTAGTTATGTATCAACAAGTTGAACCGCATTTAATAATAAGCCCTTATTTCCATAATCTATCTATAGGTCTCATTTTTAAATTCCAGAATTTAAAACAAGGTTACAAAGACAGTTAATGTGGAAACACAAATTCGAAATCGGCCCCCAAAGTGGTTGACCCAGGCAGGTAAAAAGACAGGTTTCAATATTTTCAGAAATAACATCAGAATGAGATTCTATCAAAAACAAATGACAGAAAAAAATAGAGAATGAAGGTTGACAGATCCTGTGTGGTGCTCTAGCGGTCCAGCAGACCAAAGGATAGGTGTAACTGAATGTGTAGTTAGATGTGAACCTGGCCTAACTGATGTCTTATAATGAATATCTAATTGATCTATTTGTTTTGTAAAGGGTTAATCTCTTATTCCAATCCTCAGTGCAGTGCCATTTCCTTAAAAAAAAATAATTCCTTTAGTTAAGTGTTCTGTATGTCATGAGACTTTTTCAGTTCACGCGATTATATGAATAACTACTTATTAATTGTTGTTTTAAATTATGTCCAACTTATATGTAATCTAAATAGATGTATTCTCTTTTAAATAATATAATTTTTTTTAATGTGTAAATATAGTAGTTAGTATGACAGACATAAAATCAAAAACCATTTGCATAAATGTGTTTAAAATATGGTACATTGTTACCTTCCATACTAAAGAGTCTTCCGTGTTTGTTACTATTAATAGTGAATGGTTGTAAAAGTGGTGTATTTTTATGAAAAAACTGCTTGCATAAGTGATATAAAAAATTAGATTTTTCTCTTTCAGAAAAGAAAAAAAGTAGCCGTTGCATCAGAACTTTGAATGGTCTAAAATATTATGATGTCGGATTTTCACTATCTTTTATAGTTTACGAGATCTAAACGGGACGGACGGACGGACGGACAGATATTCCACACAAAACTAATAGCGTCTTTTCTCCTTTCGGTGGCCGCTAAAAATGTGCAGACAACTGAACATTCTACATGTATAAAGAAGAGTTATTTCCTAGTAGAGAATTAATATCTAGTAGGCCTAACATATAAAATTCAACAAAACTAAAAACAGAAATGTTATGCATCTAAATTCTAAAAATTCAAACACGAATCATTAATAGCTATATGAAGCAATAGTGTATGTATGTAAATAAAAAGACTAAAGTCTGATCTAGTTGTTCATAAGTCTACTGTCCAGATCTTCATTGGCTAAGGAGAGGGGGATTGCGACCGTTATTTTTTATGCTTTGAGTGAAGCCTCAAGTAAAACTTAAGAAAAACACGGGCATTTAAATTCACAAACAACTTTTAAAAAATTAATATACTTAAACCAAAAATAAATTTGTGTGACTGAAAACCATAAAGTAGTAATTTTAAATGAATGATCTCTACCAATAACATTACTTATTATAGAATCAGAAAATAGAAATATCATATATTCATACCATTAGACGGACAGGAAATCCACTTATAGGATTATACATATCTCAAATCAGTTTAGATTTAATGGAATAGGTCAATGATAGATCCTTCCAAGACATCCTTAAATAACTTCCCTGGAAGACGGTGTCAGGAGTATGTCACTATTCCCCAGCTCACAATTGACTTTTCTCTAAGCTGTTTTACATTATCTTCTTCCTGGATGGATCAACGACTTTAACTTCGTAGCAAGAAGTGGGTCCATCGCTAAATGAACACAAACGAACAAAACGGTTTGGGCGAGAACTCTTGTATTACTGATGTCCACTACGAAAAATGACTTTTTAAAAATTAAATGTGCATTGATGATTAAATTCAACGAAAAGGCTTCGCATTCCGAAAATATAATGGGATTAAACAGATTTACAATAATTGTTTGTACATTTTCTAAACAGATGATAAACTGCTATATTCAAAATAAGATAAACTGCAAGACGAATTGTAAGATAAGCTACCAGATAAAATTTAAGATACACTGTATAATGAATTAAAAGATTAAACATTTGATGATGTGTAAGATAAACTATAGACAAATTGTAAAATAAGCAACCAGATGAAATGTAAGATGAACTGTAACACCAGTGGCGTAGCTAAGGTGGGGGCAGGAGGAGAATTTGAAAATCCCCCAGGGCCCCCACATGAGAGGATCCCCCAAATGAGTGGGGTTTTTTTTATTAAAAATTAAATGTTATGCAAAATGCAGGGGCCCCCAAAAAGGTCAAGCTCCACCTGGCCCACAAACGATGAAAAATTCCTAGCTACGCCCCTGTGTAACATGAAATGTTCGATAAACTGTAGCATGAGCTACAAGTTCAACTACACGTCAATCTTCGAGATGAACTGTCACCTAGAATGTGAAATTCCAAACTGAACTTTAAGAATCTACAACTTTAGTTCCTGTTTACGACATTTAATTAATTTAATTGTTTCGAACGGATATATAATTTTTTTTAAAAACACTTAAACACTTCTATATGAAAAATTTGAAGCTGGATTTTTAGATTAACTGCATCTTTTTTTTTCTCGTCAATATTGCAAAGTTTATTTCCCTTTTTTCTCTATAAAAATAAATCCAGATAGACAGATTGAGTTGATATAAGCTTTGTATACATTGATTTGTCCTATAAGAGCAAGCCTTAGAAATGGTGTTCTACATTGAAGAAAAGTGCACAAAATAAGTTATTAAGGAATATTAGAACACTTCGCTAATCTACTTTCATATTCTGTACACCGGATACACTAAAAAGCTCGCAATTTATGGATTAGCCTCCACATATGAAAATCTACGAGATTTAAATGTGATATTTGATCTATTATTCATCAGTGACATATTCAGGTAGAAGTACACACATCTGAAATGAAGCTTGTTGCCTTATTGAATAGTTTTCTTTTGTGATTCTATTAAAACAATGAGTTTAGAACCTAATATTTAAGTTGCTTCCCGAAATGGAAAAAGCCGTTATTTGTTTTATTTTAACGGACTACATAAGGACTCACACAAAACCCTAAAAAAAACATACAGTTTATACTGTATATAAGGCAATCTATAGCAATAGCAATATGCCCAACCACCAAACCGAAAAAGCATGCCCCAGAGAAAAAGAAATGTCCAGACATTTCGTAATAGTCCATTCGAGCTTTCTAGAAAAAAAAAACCTTCAGCCATTCAAGGGGAGGCTGAAGATGGTTTGTAGTGGCTGGCGACCCCGAGAGAGCCGGCAATCATTTGGGATTCCTGACGAACAATTCTATTCCAGCCCTTGCCTGCCTCGTTCGAAGATGTGTGACTTGCGTTATAAGACAATATTATTGTCAGGGGCGGCGATGAGAACGCTTATGTTTACCAAATGGGTCCAAATATTTGTTACATTTCTACCTTCTGCAGAAACAAAAAACAAACTTCGAAGTAATAAAAAATAAAGTTTAGAATCTATACATAAGTTTTTTTTTTCGTTTGCTTTGTTTAAAAGTAAGCTCTAGTGCTATTTGGGATTTTCCCACTAAAATTTCATCACAGTAATATGAAAGGTCTGAAAAGGGAATATAACTACTTTTTAAAATCTGTTTTTTGTTAGCAATTTAATTTTTTAAGATACTGTTTAAAGTTTTTTTAGCAATGATATACCAATAGTAAGAGACAAAGAATAGAAAGCGATGATAAGAAATGTGGTAGCGATTTATAGAAGGAAATGAAAAAAAAAGATGACTGGATAAGATTTTTTAATGATAAAAAAATTTTTTAAAAATATATAAATTAAAGAAACAAACTCAATTACGCCATATTGAAAAATGTTGCAAATAAAATTATTAAAATATATTATGTTCTTAAAGCAAAGGAGATTGTGAATATGATCCGACAATGCTCTCTAGAAGTGCACAGAAAGTATGATATGGTTATTTAAAAACATTGTTTTATCGATACTACCGAATTCTGTAAACGGGATACACTAAAATCTAGCTATTTATAGATCTTTCTCTATGCAACGAAAATCTTCAAGAAGTAAAACTGGATTTAATTTAATTTTTACTAAGTCAAGCAATTTGTAAGTTATGACAAACTGCCAAGGTATCAAGCTATTTGTAAGTTATGACAAACTGCCAAGGTATCAAGCAATTTTTAAGTCATGACAAACTGCCAAGGTATCAAGCTATTTGTAAGTTATGACAAACTGCCAAGGTATAAAGCAATTTGTAAGTTATGACAAACTGCCAAGGTATCAAGCAATTTGTAAGTTATGACAAACTGCCAAGGTATCAAGCAATTTGTAAGTTATGATAAACTGCCAAGGTATCAAGCAATATGTGAGTTATGACAAACTGACAAGGTATCATGCTATTTGTAAGTTATGACAAACTGCCAAGTTATCAAGCAATTTTTAAGTCATGACAAACTGCCAAGGTATCAAGCTATTTGTAAGTTATGACAAACTGCCAAGGTATCAAGCTATTTGTAAGTTATGACAAACTGCCAAGGTATCAAGCAATTTTTAAGTCATGACAAACTGCCAAGGTATCAAGCTATTTGTAAGTTATGACAAACTGCCAAGGTATCAAGCTATTTGTAAGTTATGACAAACTGCCAAGGTATCAAGCAATTTGTAAGTTATGACAAACTGCCAAGGTATAAAGCAATTTGTAAGTTATGACAAACTGCCAAGGTATCAAGCAATTTGTAAGTTATGACAAACTGCCAAGGTATAAAGCAATTTGTAAGTTATGACAAACTGCCAAGGTATCAAGCAATTTGTAAGTTATGACAAACTGCCAAGGTATCAAGCAATTTGTAAGTTATGATAAACTGCCAAGGTATCAAGCAATATGTGAGTTATGACAAACTGCCAAGGTATCAAGCTATTTGTAAGTTATGACAAACTGCCAAGGTATCAAGCTATTTGTAAGTTATGACAAACTGCCAAGGTATCAAGCTATTTGTAAGTTATGACAAGGTATCAAGCAATTTGTAAGTTATGACAAGGTATCAAGCAATTTGTAAGTTATGACAAACTGACAAGGTATCAAGCAATTTGTAAGTTATGACAAACTGCCAAGGTATCAAGCAATATGTGAGTTATGACAAACTGCCAAGGTATCAAGCTATTTGTAAGTTATGACAAACTGCCAAGGTATCAAGCAATTTTTAAGTCATGACAAACTGCCAAGGTATCAAGCTATTTGTAAGTTATGACAAACTGCCAAGGTATCAAGCTATTTGTAAGTTATGACAAACTGCCAAGGTATCAAGCTATTTGTAAGTTATGACAAGGTATCAAGCAATTTGTAAGTTATGACAAACTGACAAGGTATCAAGCAATTTGTAAGTTATGACAAACTGCCAAGGTATCAAGCAATTTGTAAGTTATGACAAACTGCCAAGGTATCAAGCAATTTGTAAGTTATGACAAACTGCCAAGGTATCAAGCAATTTGTAAGTTATGATAAACTGCCAAGGTATCAAGCAATATGTGAGTTATGACAAACTGCCAAGGTATCAAGCAATTTGTAAGTTACGACAAACTGCCAAGGTATTCATTCGATCGAAGAATGCCTTATTCTATCATGTCTATTACATGTACTTACAGTCAGACAAAGTTGTATATTTCTCTAGTAAAGTCTAGTTCTATAGACCGGTACAAATATTCGCAGATGATCTCATATTAAAAGCAACTGATTTGCATCAAATTGATGATTGAAGAATAGAATTACATTTACTCAGATGAAGAGTCTTAGGGAGCCCCAGGAGATAATGAAATAAATTCCCAAATGTGTGAAACTCTTTACACGCACGCAACTGTAACTATGTGCAGTAAAAAATATAGTGGTAAGGTATCGATGTCCAGTGTAGAGGTCCAGTGTAGAGGTCCAGTGTAGAGGTCCAGTGTAGAGGTCTGTTAAAGAGGCCAGTATAGATGTAAGGTATAAAGAAAAGGTATAAAAGTAAGGTATAGAGGTAGATTATAGAGCAGTATAGAAGTAAGGTATAGAGCAGTATTGAGGTAAGGTATAGAGGTAAGTGATAGAGGCAAGGTATAGATCTACAGTATGGAGGTAAGGTATAGAGCTATAGTATAGAGGTAAGGTATAGAGCTACAGTATAGTGGTAAGGTATAGAGCTACAGTATAGAGGTAAGGTATAGAGCTACAGTATACAGGTAAGGTATAGAGCAGTATACAGGTAAGGTATAGAGCAGTATAGAAGTAAGGTATAGAGCAGTATTGAGGTAAGGTATAGAAGTAAATGATAGAGCTACAGTATACGGGTAAGGTATAGAGGTAAGTGATAGAGCTACAGAACTACCGATGTGTGGAAAGAATCAAATATCGTGCCACTGGCATCGTAGGAAACATCTTAGAATGAGGGAAGGTAATTATGTACCCTGAACC
Source organism: Biomphalaria pfeifferi (assembly GCA_030265305.1). NCBI lineage: Eukaryota > Metazoa > Mollusca > Gastropoda > Planorbidae > Biomphalaria > Biomphalaria pfeifferi. The sequence goes on from JASAOG010000019.1 coordinate 6,015,134, forward strand.
ACTGTTTACTACACTACTAGTAAAAAACAATACAGATATACATATATAAATATAACTTAGCAACTTGGCACAGATAATATCGACTTTGAAAGGAACGTATTCATATTGAGGAAGGCTTGGCGATTGTGACGAAATATTGACCTTTAATCTCCAAATTACCATAAGTGGTGATAAGTTCACCAGGAAATCGATACGCATGCAAAACTGTAAAAAAAAATGGACATCTTCTTCAAACTTTGGAACTCTTAGCCTTTCATTTAAATTTTGTGTCATTCTGTATCCTTCCTATTTTGTTTTTAATACTTTGTTTTTAGTCATTAAATGATCACACCATTTTAATGTTGGAGGCGCGGTGGCTGAGCAGTAAAGCGCTTGGCTTCCGAACCGAGTGTCCCGGGTTTGAATCCTGGTGAAGACTGGCATTTTTTATATTTCGGAATCTTTGGGCGCCTCTGAGTCCACCCAGCTCTACCTGACATTAGTTGAAGAAAAGTAAAGACGGTTGGTCGTTGTGCTGGCCACATGACATCCTCGTTAACCGTAGGCCACAGAAACAGATTATCTTTACATCATCTGTCCTATAGACCACAAGGTGTGAAAGAGGAATATATTATTTATTTAATTTAATCTTGCACTTTGTTAGATGGACGTGTCAGACTCATGCCAGGTGCTGGACTTATCACACACTGTTAGAAGACTCATTAGTATTATTTTATAGAGAACTGGAGTTTATCATCGTTGACCCACATAGTTGATAACTCTTGAAGCTAGCCTCCTAGGTTTCAAGAAACAGTATAACCTGCCAGTTGCACACATCCAGACGTGGAAATTTCTATTTCAAATTGATTATATGCTGTGAGAGATGGTGGAAGAGAAGCAGCCTGAACGAAAAAGCCAATGAGACTTTAACCCATTTTTTTTTCTGTAAAATGCGTGACCATTCTATGAAAAAAAAAAAGCTGTGTATCAAACGACTACCCCGAGGGCCAAGTCCACTAATGAAGTACAACATGGATGAAATATTTTCGAGATCATAGATGATCCAGACTGGACTCTTTCAGACTGGACCATTAATCTCCTCTGTCTGCCTGCCTGTTTGATTTTTTTTCCACGGTACTTGTTGTATGTGTATAAAGTACTGATCGTATTTTTTATCTTTTAATGTATGCAGTATCCTAAAGGGTAGATTAAACTTGCAGATATGAAGTAAGAAGATACCGACAGAAGGAAGAAGTTGGTTGTATCTTGATGAGTAAAGTTTAATTCGCTACTGTAGACAAACCTTATCACTATACCTTTTTTTTTCACGTTTTTTTTTCTCTGTCATCTCTGACTATCATCGGTCGATATTTGTAAAGTATCTTGTCTCATTATAGGGGTCAAAGAAAGAGAGATAGTTCTGAGTGGTCTGTCTGTCCGTCCGTCCGTCCGTCGATTACGTCTAGAACTTTAAAACTAGAAAAGCAATTGAAATGTCTTTGAACTCTTGTTCAGTCTTGTCATTGGGTAGCTCGAAAACGAGGCTGTTCATTCATGCATCGTTTTTGAAAGGACTATCGCACAATTTAAAGAGTAGAACTTGTATAAATACTATTGAACCTTGGAGTCTTCTTTCTATTAGGTTAATATTGTTGTTTTTTTTTTTTAATTTTTGCGACGGGTAGGTTTTTAATGTTTGCAATATATTGTTGACAGTCGTTGACTTGTAACATCAACTTAAACCGCTGTCGGCGTATTAGATTTTAACTTCAAATTACTTAAATAAATTCTTTGTGATCAATACTATCTTTAACTTTTACTACTATATAAAAAATGTAAATGAAATAAATATAGTAGACTTTAGTATTACTTTTTAAATATTTTAAACAAATTCTAACTTACTACAAAACGAAAACGCGTCTTTTCACTCTGGCATTCTGGAGTCGTCCTGCAAACACAAGGCATCTACGACAGTGCCGCTTGCCTTGCATCATTCATCAACAACCATAGAAACACACACACACTCCATAAATAACACGAATCTATATCTCTTTTATGGCCTTTGCTGTTCATAGAATCCTAAGTGTATGGTCGTTGTGTTCTAGGGTCAAATGTTATTTCTCCTTAGCATCTCATTTCACTAATAGTTGGTTTTTTTTTTTTACTTTTATAGAGTGCTTCGTTTTTAAACTATTAAATTAATGGGAGAATACCGGACTAAAGATGTCGCTAAAATTGGCGGATACTTCCGACTGCTTAAAGATAAACCAAATATATTCTAGCTAGAAAATGTTATCAGGAGAGAGAAGGCTAAAAGTAGGGAACATTTCAATCTCAGGGAAACGTTTTCTACACAAGCTCATGTATAACCTCCTTCAGTCTTGCAACTACTGTGTGGATCATCTGAAAGAAATGGAATGAACATTTAGGCTTTAGCAATGGTTCTAACGATGTTCACCCCCCATCTCCTTTCCACTCAGCTGATGTGCCCAAAAGAAAAGGTAGATCTTTCCTCAGGGTTATCGCTCGAAGCCTTTCCCTGTGTTAGAGTGTAACTTCGTGGTATTAGAGGTTTGGGTCCATCTCCTTGGTGGGTAGCAAGCTAAGACTGATGAGACCCAAGTTCCTACCACACCAACAAATTCATGTATGAGCGTAATGGAATTAGTAGTGTTTACATTTCCTTGTTTTTCTTTAATGCTTTTCTTCTCTTCTCTCTGCCTCTCTCATTCTCTCTTTCTCTCTCTCTTTCTCTCTCCTCTTTCTCTCTCTCTTTCTCTCTCTCTTTCTCTCTCTTTCTCTCTCTCTTTCTCTCTCTCTTTCTCTCTCTTTCTCTCTCTTTCTCTCTCTTTCTCTCTCTTTCTCTCTTTCTCTCTCTTTCTCTCTTTCTTTCTCTCCCTCTTTCTTTCTCTCTCTCTTTCGCTCTCTTTCTCTCTCTCTCTCTCTCTCTTTCTCTCTCTCTTTCTCTCTCTCTTTCGCTCTCTTTCTCTCTCTTTCTCTCTCTTCTCTCTCTCTCTTTCTCTCTCTCTTTCGCTCTCTTTCTCTCTCTTTCTCTCTCTTTCTCTCTCTCTTTCTCTCTCTTTCTCTCTCTTTCTCTCTCTTTCTCTCTTTCTCTCTTTCTTTCTCTCCCTCTTTCTTTCTCTCTCTCTTTCTCTCTCTTTCGCTCTTTTTCTGTCTCTCTTTCTCTCTCTCTTTCTCTTTCACTTGTTTTTTGTTGTCATTTACGTTTGAGTTAGTGAGCGGAGTTGTTGAAAGTGTCACAGCTGCTACCTAAATGTAATCTTCCTTCTGTTGATATTTGACAGTTAAAAGTTTCCAGACGTCCGGAGAAAGGAGGACATATCATTATTTTTATAGGTTAACGCTGGCATTGGTCCAAAGTGTTAAAATGTCTGGCTTTCGATTTAGTTCACACAGCAATGGCTTAGCAATCAAAATTTGCCGAGCATGTCCTCTGGTAGAAACACTCAGACTCTAGCGAGTAATTCAAAGAATCGGATATTTTTGTGGGCGATTTTTGTGAGTTTGTTTGACCTATTGTTCATCTTGAACTAGTTGGAACTAGTTGGAAGGTCATAGAAAGGACATTGTTTAACATCTTTCGTGAACAAGGAATGTTCATTTATTGTACATGCGTTAATTCTGGGCCATTTGTTTGCTAGTACAACTTCAGAGATATAGAACTCTTATGTAGAGCTTGAAAAAATAAAACACAGACAAGATTTTGTACAAAATTGAATCCCGCTTTTATTTATAAATTTACAGATTCAAATTGAACGTAGATTATTATTATTATTATTATTATTATATGTAAAAAACACACAGGAAATGACATTAACTCTGTGTTACGTCTCTTGTTAGTCTGTCCCTCTTCGACTTTCACAGCAGTATTTATAAATTAAAATGACGACAGACCACCGCGTGGTTTCATCAGAAACTCTGCAGCCTACACAACCAAATTATCCGCTCTAATTTGCTGAAGATTACGTCAGAAGCACGCGCATACTCTCCATACCAACATGTCAATTCTGTTTGTCATAGCTCCTAACGATATTAGAACTTTTCGGCGATCACCGCACATTGGAAAAAACAAAACGTGAAATAGATTCTTCGTTGACTCTCATCACAACTACAACGCATACGTTTGCTTGAATGAAACAAGAAAAACATTTGTTTTGACTATTATTTTTTAAAAAACTATACCTACAACTTCTAGAGCGATTGTTTTTCTCTTAAGAACTAATGAATTTTAGAATAAAAAAGACAATGGGACTATTTTCTTTTTACCACGTCTCATGCCCCCCTCCCCTCCCCTTGAGAAAGAGTCCTGGTTAATTGAATGTATAGATCTACTACCATTTATACCAATGATATGCCTTTAGATATAGACTTAGAAGACGATGTGCAAAGTAATCCTGGACATTAATTTATTAAAGTCTTGAATCAATAGCATCATAATATCTTCAACTCGGAAATTCCCGAACGCGATACTCCGTGATTGTCCTATCAAAACCGATGCATGATTTGGAACAACACCTAGACCTAGTTCTCTAGCGAACTTTAAATTTATCTTTTTTTTCACTCTGACAAATTGTAACGGTCGATCTACAATTTGTGTGGCCAACGACCTGGTGATTCTTTTCTCAGCGATATACATCAACTATTATTTTTTTAGAAAAATGGTTACAGATGTTTTTGATTAACTAATTAATAATAATAACAATAATAATAATCTTTATTTTATCCATAAGTAAATTTGTCGTACTTGGCAATTAGTAAATAAGTTTATAGATAACTTTTGGTACTAATTCTAGTGATAAGTTTAGTACTAATTTCTAGTGATAAGTTCGGAACTAATTCTAGTGATAACTTTGGCATAAAAAGTCTAGTACAAAGTACATACTATCTCTTATCCATGGTATTAAATCAGATGCTATGTTTGCAGTTGAGATTCCTGCTAAATCTGCTTCTGGATTGGTGTTAAATTTGGTGCTAAGACTTGTGTTGAGTCGGGTGCTAAGATTTGTCTTGGTGCTTAGAATGGGTTTAAATATGATGGTAAGATAATCATTATAGAGTCTGGTGGAAAGATTGATGTTAAATCTGATGTTACATTTAATTACTATAACTTTCATGTTGAGAGTTGGATTCACCTAAAACGTAAGAGAGTCCTTCATGTGACATTTGATTCTCTCCATGTGACATTTGATTCTCCCCGTGTGACATTTGATTCTCTCCGTGTGACATTTGATTCTCTCCGTGTGACATTTGATTCTCTCCGAGTGACATTTGATTCTCTCCGTGTGACATTTGATTCTCTCCGTGTGACATTAGATTCTCTCCGTGTGACATTTGATTCTCTCCATGTGACATTCAGTCATCTTACGCATCATGACATCGGTCATTTACCTTATTCCATTCTCATTCAGTCTAGGCAGAGCCATTCCACCATAAATCATTCGTCTCAGTCATTTGACTTAAATCACTTAATCCCATTCTCTCCACAAGCCCCTTGAAGCCCTTACTCTCTCAACCACTCGATTCAACGCCTTCACTCTCCGACTCCTTCTCCACACGCATGGGCACAGACCTCCTCCACACACATAGACACACACACACTTCCACTTCACGTGCCAGTCTTGGCTCATTTTCAGCTCGTGCCTTCTTATGTCACGTGGTATATTTGTCAATATTGTGACGCTGAGGCAATGATTGAAAAACGATTGAGCTTTGTGCCACGAAACGGGTGCGGAGAGGCGCGCGGGGGTGGGGAGGGGGAGGGCGCATAGGAGAGAGGGATGTATGTGTGTTGTTGAACGCGGGAGGTGGGGGTAGAGTTAAGAGATGAAACAAGGGAAGGTTCAGATCAAATTGGATAAAATCAAACCAGCAAGTGTTAAAAAAAAAATCAGGTTTACAATAAGCGTGAGTAAATGAGTGTGTGTGTGTGTGAGAGAGAGAGAGAGTGTGTGTGTGTGTGTGTACGGAGAGTGCAATAGAGAGCAGGGGCGCAATATAGAGAAGGGAATAGCAGTGTGCGTTAACATTCTAAACAAGATGTTGATCAAAGGGAGAGCATTTCTTATTGCAAACTGCCGATAGGGATCAATACAAATTTAATGGACGTCTTACAAACCCAGGGGAGGTAACCACTCATTAAGCACATATCTAAATTTAAAACCTTATGTTCAGTAGCACCTTACAGATTCACAAGCAAGAAGAGGAACATTTCTCTAAGCATTAGTCGTGCCAATGACGCGAGACTTCTACATGATCAGCCCGACTCACAAATTGTGTATGTACATGTATTCGCTGCATGCTAACAATGCTGTCAAGTGAAAAACTAACACAATGGACAAGACGATAACTTTGTTTAGCGAGTCAAGGGCGGTAGTCTATTGGAAGGCACTGGAGCAAGTGAGTTATAACAATAATTATAAGCACAGCATGGAGTTATGTTTACAGTGAGTCGTCATGAGTTCAAATCCCGTAGAAACATGATAATTGATTATTTGTTTTTTTTTTCTTCTCAATGTATGTATGTTATATGCAACTTCTCAATCTAACAGGAAGTAGTTTCCGGATATTCGTTAAATTTAGGATGGTTGCCTGAATCAGTAAGTAAAACCAATGACTTAAAAGAGTTAAGATCTATAATAAATATCATGCCTGAATAGACTAATACATGGATAAGCGTAGGACGTAATTATTATCTTTTTAAAGAAACGTCCGTAGTTTATAAGATAAGATCAGTGCATTTGCAAAAAAAAAGATAAACGCTTTTGTGGCTTAGTGAGTTTCGTATGTCCCTCAGAGAGCAAGACGCTCCATTGACTTAACGGTTTCAGTTGTGCTACATGTCTCCCTCAAAAGTTACGGTTTGCGGGCCTTTTCAGTGCTTAGACTATAGGTTTCGAACTCCCTTTCCTCTGAGCTCAGACAAGCTACAATCTGCAATAGATCAAAGAATTACAATAGGACCTATCTGCTCAGAGCCAAAGATAACCTTCCTCAGATAAACAGAACAAAAGACAACATTCATCGGATAGACAGAAACAAACACAACCTTCCTGAGAGAACCAGACACAACCTTCAACCGATAAACGGAACCATGTCAACATTCTCTATTTACAAACTAAACTACGCGGCTCACAAATACATTCAACAAAGCCACCAACCAAAGGCTAACACTTAAACCAGCTACATTCCAAGCAACACATCTGCACGCGGTTGCAAATATTGCTTTTGTATTTAAAGCGGCAAAGTTCTACCCCAATAAACAAACGATATAAATAGCCTCACATCAGCACTTAACCATCGACAGGGGGAGATGATTACGATTGTTGCGCGGGTGTCTAGAGAGTAGTCAAGGGTTTCTGTTTTATGTCTTCTGTTGTCACTAATGGTCAATGAGTTCTCCTCCGATGGAAAGCCATAAATGTATATAGTTCAATAAGTAGGCTACTTTGGTCAAAGATTTAGAGTGGGGGGTGTTTCATTCAAGACCCTCAACTCGCCCCGTTCCCTATTTTTTTTTTAATTGCCTTTCTCACACCATAGACTGGGAAGAATAGCTTCTCCTGAAAATAGTACTGGGTTGACCAAAAAGTGGTCACCTCGTCGTGCGGTATGCGCTCTGGAATGTCAGTCGGTCGTCTCGATTGTCCCGAGTTCATACTCTTCCCGCTGCCAGCCCCCGTCGTCCTGCGGGAGGTTTGGACTAGAAAGTAGATTATCCTCATCCCTGAAGGAATATGCAAAACATGTCGAACATTTTACAAAATATTTTTTTTTTACAATTGTGTCTACTTTGTTTGTGCCTTAAATTAAATCTTGTGTGTTTACATGTTAATTGTTAATCCATGATTGAGTATTAATGAAGCTTAAAAAAGGTCATAAGAAGTAATGTATTAAAAAATAAATAAATAAATCGACACCATTTTATCTTCTACGAGGAGTTTCAAAAAAACCAGAAGCTCACCACAGCGACCGAAATGGAGGTCTACAAGGCATGCGTTCTTAGCACGCTACTGTACTGCAGTGAGTCGTGGACAACCTACACAAAACAAGAGAGAAAACTAAACTCACTCCACTTGTGCTGCCTTCGAAAATAACATGGAAAGAAAGAGTGTGTAATATTGAGATCCTCGCGAGAACGGGCCTTCCCAGCATCTTTACAGTCCTCAGGCAACGCCGCCTGCGCTAGCTCGGACGTTCACTGGATGGAGGACAAGCGCATTCCCAAAAATCATTCTGTACGGGCAACATGAGTCTGGCTCAAGAAAAACTGGTCGCCCCCACCTCCATTACGTGGACATGATAAAACGGGATTTGAAATAAGTGAACATTGATACTGAGCATTGGGAAGTCATAGCCTTAGACCGCACTAGTTGAAGAGAGACGGTGTCCAAGTAAGCTGTATACAGCGAGAAAACATGGGCCTCAGCTCTTGAAGAAAAGCGTGCCACACGGAAAATGGCCAGCTCATCTACCACCAAAGCGAAATCCACCTTGACATGCAATATATGTGGACGGGAGTGTCTCTCCAAAATAGGGCTCCACAGCTATATGAAAAAGTGTTCGAGATGAACCATAGTCGTTCCACACATGTATAAAGAAAAAAAGGAGCTTTGAAACTATTTTCGTCAGAGGCGATTCAACTATGATTCCTATACATTGTGTACAGAAACACCTGTCGAAGTTAGTAGCCATTGTCAATGATTGAGTGAGAGATGTAGAGAGGGAGAGAATGAATGATTGAGTGACCAGGTCTTCTAAGTACACACCTTTTTTTTAGCGTATATTTATTAGCAGATTTAAAAACAGCAAATAAACTGAAAGAATCAAGACTCTGAACTCCAGTATTGTAATATTAACTGCGTAGTATCCCTTTTTGTTTTGGTGATCACGTGATGCGACTATGAATAAATTACTTCAAGTAAATATGTAGTTTTGTATGTCCCTTGAGAACACCAAGTCAGTATTGCCCCTCCCTACCCCCCACCCAACTCTAAGAATGTTTCGTCGGGAAAAAAAAACCAAAGAAGAAAAACATTGAGAAATACTTTTTAGAAAGAGAAACATTCACCTCGTCCTGTTTGCAGCTTTTAGAAAGAGAAACATTCACCTCGTCCTGTTTGCAGCTTTTAGAAAGAGAAACATTCACCTCGTCCTGTTTGCAGCTTTTAGAAAGAGAAACATTCACCTCGTCCTGTTTGCAGCTTTTAGAAAGAGAAACATTCACCTCGTCCTGTTTGCAGCTTTTAGAAAGAGAAACATTCACCTCGTCCTGTTTGCAGCTTTTAGAAAGAGAAACATTCACCTCGTCCTGTTTGCAGCTTTTAGAAAGAGAAACATTCACCTCGTCCTGTTTGCAGCTTTTAGAAAGAGAAACATTCACCTCGTCCTGTTTGCAGCTTTTAGAAAGAGAAACATTCACCTCGTCCTGTTTGCAGTTTTTAGAAAGAGAAACATTCACCTCGTCCTGTTTGCAGCTTTTAGAAAGAGAAACATTCACCTCGTCCTGTTTGCAACTTTTAGAAAGAGAAACATTCACCTCGTCCTGTTTGAAGCTTTTAGAAAGAGAAACATTCACCTCGTCCTGTTTGCAGCTTTTAGAAAGAGAAACATTCACCTCGTCCTGTTTGCAGCTTTTAGAAAGAGAAACATTCACCTCGTCCTGTTTGCAGCTTTTAGAAAGAGAAACATTCACCTCGTCCTGTTTGCAGCTTTTAGAAAGAGAAACATTCACCTCGTCCTGTTTGCAGCTTTTAGAAAGAGAAACATTCACCTCGTCCTGTTTGCAGCTTTTAGAAAGAGAAACATTCACCTCGTCCTGTTTGCAGCTTTTAGAAAGAGAAACATTCACCTCGTCCTGTTTGCAGCTTTTAGAAAGAGAAACATTCACCTCGTCCTGTTTGCAGCTTTTAGAAAGAGAAACATTCACCTCGTCCTGTTTGCAGCTTTTAGAAAGAGAAACATTCACCTCGTCCTGTTTGCAACTTTTAGAAAGAGAAACATTCACCTCGTCCTGTTTGCAACTTTTAGAAAGAGAAACATTCACCTCGTCCTGTTTGAAGCTTTTAGAAAGAGAAACATTCACCTCGTCCTGTTTGCAGCTTTTAGAAAGAGAAACATTCACCTCGTCCTGTTTGCAGCTTTTAGAAAGAGAAACATTCACCTCGTCCTGTTTGCAGCTTTTAGAAAGAGAAACATTCACCTCGTCCTGTTTGCAGCTTTTAGAAAGAGAAACATTCACCTCGTCCTGTTTGCAGCTTTTAGAAAGAGAAACATTCACCTCGTCCTGTTTGCAGCTTTTAGAAAGAGAAACATTCACCTCGTCCTGTTTGCAACTTTTAGAAACTAAATTGTTCACTTGTTAATTAATTCATGTTAGATAAAAAACATGTTGTACAGTTTTTACACATTCCTATTCTCCCTCTTCCCCTTAGAGAAAGAACCCTAGCTAAGCAAATGTGTAGACCTACTTGACTTTATAATATTCCAAAAATGTAGCCATTTAGATCTAGACTTAGACGATGCGCAGAATATTCTTGAACATTAATTTATTAAAATTAAACTTGAGTGAATGCGGAGAAATATAATACTGTTATGACCCTATTGGCGGCGCAAAAGGGTTAACTATAGGCTCAGTTGACACACACGAGAATCACTCAGGTCAGCGGGGGCCATGGACAAGGGACAGTACTACGATTACATGATTACACGCAAATATGACCAATGTTATGGTCATGTGATCGAAAGCCTGCGTGTACGAATGACACAGTGGATAGAAAAGCGGGAGTTCAAGACCGGAGAGCGTCGAGACCAGCACAGTTAGTCGCCATGAGATCGGTCCTGGTTGAGTCCTAATGTGTTGATGTACAAGTCCAGAAAGAGAGACAGTAGAGTTTAAGTTGTTGATGTACAGAGTGACATTTTAGTTGTTGATGTGTTTGACGCCAATTGTCTAGTATTGGCTGTTATCTACTTATTCACTCATTATTAAAGTACCAGATTATTTGGAGCCTTGTTGTCAAGTTCTTGATGTGTTGATGTATGGTGTTGTGTTTAGCAGTGTTTACAGAAGGCCAGAAAAGGAGAGAGAATCGTAACATTGGCGTCAGAAGTGGGATCCTTTCTGGCTGAAATGTCTTCGAAGAAACTACTTAACCAGTTGTTGGTCAAAGAATTAAGGCAAGAACTTCGCGAGAGAGGTCTGCAGCTCAACGGTAACAAAGAAACACTAACAGAACGCCTAAGACAGGCCCTTATTGAGGAAGATCAAGATCCAGATGAATACATATTTGAATTAAACCCAGATATGACAGAGATCCTGAGTAACATGCAGGGCCAGATGGACTTAATGAAGGAGAGCCTCAAGAAAATAAACGCCATGAATGAAAAAGTAAATGAACAGATGAGCTCTATGAACGAGAAGATTGACCAGAGAGTCAACACTGTGGAAAAAGAAATGGAAGAGATAAGGACTCATGTCCAAGAACAACTGAGCAAGGAACGGGGTACTAGAACAAAAACATTAGTGCCCGAAATCTCTGTGAAGATAAAGCCGCCTGTGTTTGATGGATCCATCTCATGGACTGTTTACAAAAGACAGTTTGAGGCAGCGGCCAAGGTTAATAACTGGAACACTGAAGAAGAGAAAGCGACTGCTCTGGTGTTGGCTTTAAGAGGGAAGGCAGCAGAACTTCTCCAGTCAATGACAAATCAACAAGATTACGCTGCCATTGTTAAGGCTATGGAGCTCCGTTACGGAGACGAACATTTACAAGAAGTTTATAGAGTTCAGTTGAAAACCCGACAACAACGCCCAGGTGAAACCTTGCAAGAGCTAGAGGCGGACATAGAACGTCTTGCTCATTTGGCATATCCAACAGCAGCACAAGACTTTCTGGACGTCGTTATCACTGATGCATTCATTGATGCTATTCGAGATCCAGAACTGAAGAACGCAATAAGAATCAGTGGTAAGCGCAAATCCAGCGAAGCCCTGGTCTACGCCCTTTCCTATGAAGCCGCCAAAGACGCCTCTAAGAATATCCATCATGGGCGTATGCTGGAAGTCCAAGAAGAAGATCTTACACAACTTCTCAGAAGGGTAACTGAAGTGCTAGAAGAACGCAGACCAAATAAGAAGCAAGAAGGACGGAATAGAACCAGTGTACGTTGTTGGAATTGTGGAGAACCTGGACATCTACAAAGGAACTGCACGAGAAGATTTCCCCGACAAACAGAGTATCAGCACAGACCGGAGACAGATGCAGGGTCAGGTGCTCATGTCTACCAGGGAAACTAACTTTCGCCGGTTTTATGGGGCAAAAATCGGCGACCAAGAACATGACAGCCCCTGCAACTATAATTCCAGTCGCTGTGTTAGGGAAGGAATTTGAAACTAAGCACCGAAAAGGGCAAATTCACCAAAATGCTGATACACTGTCTCGACGACCCTGCAAATCAGAATGTAAGCACTGCAAGAAGGCTGAAGAACAGGAGGTAGCTATCAATTGTCATCGGCTCGGAATAGATGTTTCCGGACCCTGGTGTGATAAAAGGATTCGAGAGGATCAAATGCAATAAGAAGATCTGGCTCCCATTCTTCTATGGAAAGAAGATGGACAACGGCCAAATTGGAAAGACATCTCTGAGAAGGGGGTAGCCACCAAGGCGTACTGGGCTCAGTGGGACTCGCTGACGTTGGTCAATGGTGTCATCAAAAGGGTTTGGGAATCTGCTGATGGAACATCCAAACGCCTTCAGCTGATGTTACCGAAGGTGAGAGTTGCTGAAGTACTGAAAGAGATGCATAACGGCGCTAGCGGATCTCATCTTGGTGTCAATAAGACTCTGGAAAAGGTTCGTCAGCGGTTCTATTGGTTCAGATATAGAGAGGATGTAGAGGAATGGTGTCGAAGGTGCGACATATGTGCGGCAGCAAAAGGCCCTCAACGCAAAACTAGGGGTCTTTTGCAACAGTATAATGTTGGGGTTCCCTTCGAGAGGATCGCAATAGATGTAGCAGGCCCATTTCCTGAAACCAAGAAAGGGAACAAATACATCTTGGTAGTCATTGACTATTTCAGCAAATGGCCAGAAGCTTATGCCATACCAAATCAAGAAGCTATCACAGTGGCCGAAACACTCGTGGATAACTGGATCAGTCGCTTTGGTGTACCTAACGAGTTGCACTCTGACCAGGGAAGGAACTTCGAGTCCAAAGTTTTCCAGGAGATGTGCAAGACACTTGGCATCGAAAAGACTCACACGACAGCTCTCCATCCGCAATCGGATGGGATGGTAGAGCGATTCAACAGAACCCTAGAAAAACATCTGTCTAAGGTTACTGATGACCGACAAGACGACTGGGACACCCATATCCCCATGTTCCTCATGTCATACAGAGGATCCGTTCATAGCACCACAGGATATGCCCCAGCGAAGATGTTATTTGGTTGTGAGCTTCGTCTACCATGTGACCTGTTATTTGGGATTCCGAGAGATACGCCAGTGTCTTCAACTGAATATGTCACCAATCTCCGAAGACGATTGGAGAATGCTCATGTATTGGCCCGCAGAAACATCAAGACCAACAGTGACCTGATGAAAACAAGGTATGACAGACGGGCCAATACGTCGGGGTTCCATGAGAATGATCTAGTGTGGCTCTATAACCCACAGAGACGAAAAGGCAGATCCCCGAAACTCCAAAGAGACTGGGAAGGTCCATACCGTGTCGTAAAAAGAATAAACGACGTGGTCTACCGGATACAGAAAAGTCCACGGTCCAAACTGAAGGTTGTCCACGTTGATCGACTCCATCAGTACCGTGGTGAAATAGAATCTGTTCGGGACGAACAGATCTAAGAAGGGGGCAGTGTTATGACCCTATTGGCGGCGCAAAAGGGTTAACTATAGGCTCAGTTGACACACACGAGAATCACTCAGGTCAGCGGGGGCCATGGACAAGGGACAGTACTACGATTACATGATTACACGCAAATATGACCAATGTTATGGTCATGTGATCGAAAGCCTGCGTGTACGAATGACACAGTGGATAGAAAAGCGGGAGTTCAAGACCGGAGAGCGTCGAGACCAGCACAGTTAGTCGCCATGAGATCGGTCCTGGTTGAGTCCTAATGTGTTGATGTACAAGTCCAGAAAGAGAGACAGTAGAGTTTAAGTTGTTGATGTACAGAGTGACATTTTAGTTGTTGATGTGTTTGACGCCAATTGTCTAGTATTGGCTGTTATCTACTTATTCACTCATTATTAAAGTACCAGATTATTTGGAGCCTTGTTGTCAAGTTCTTGATGTGTTGATGTATGGTGTTGTGTTTAGCAGTGTTTACAGAAGGCCAGAAAAGGAGAGAGAATCGTAACAATACGTTCAAGATAAATATTTTCTAGCTCTCTAGCCAATCTTATCTTTTTATACTACGGTCAGACAAGTGTTTTGCCAGAGTGGCCAACGAGCTAATAATTCATTTCTAAACTGTCACCTTTCAAAAGTTTATAGGAAAAACGTTAGAGCCGTTTTCGAAAATCATGTCCAGGTTCCGCACAGGTTTCATGAAAGTATCCTTGAATAGAAGTATTCTAAAAAGGCTAGACTTTAGAATTGTTGCCGCTTTCATGATAAGAATTATATTCTTTTTTGTTTTTGTTTTTTATGTGTTAATTTAGGCTATCTATACTATAAATTAGAAAGTAAGGCGTATGTATGTATGTTAGGAATAGAAATAAAAACCGCTTGACAAATCTTGATAAAACTTGGCAGAAATGTTCCTTGGGTACTAACTTAGACCGTAGTGTATGTATTGTAGCCTTAAAACAAATTTAAGACCCTCAAAAAAAAGTTGACCGACTCTATTAAAGCTATAGTATTTTATGGATCTAGGATTTGTTTACAATGTTGACATGAGAAAAGATCGAAACAATTTAGATCTAGATCTAATTTTAAGAACTACACTATGCACATATAGTTTTGTACTTTGACACATGGAAATATGAAATATAGTCTATTGATTTCATTATTTTATAAAATTACCCTCAAATTTTAGTTTCAAAAGCATTTCTACATAAATGTATTCCATATATCTGCGAATTCAACACACACACACAAACACACACACACACGCACGCTCATAACACTTGTGTTGCACGAGATTATTTCACTAAAGAGGAAACATTAGACTTTCACTCTGTGACTTACAACTATTTGAAACACGCGCTTTGTGTGTTTGTTGAAGATTGCCAGTTGTTTGGTTTGCAACAATGTGTGTGAACTGCACAGACACCGCATGCTTTTCAGCCCCCGGGTATCATTGTTAACATAATAGCCAAATATTGTCTCATAATCGAGCTGCCGGTTCGACAAATATTTATTAACTTATGAAAATGTTTTCAGAGGATCAAAACAAAAATGTCAGGATGTAGAAAGTGGGAGGCACAGCGAATGTTTAAACTGCGTCTCGACGATATCCGCGTCACTGCGCAACGTCTGCTGTGCAGAGGTAATCTAGTGATGGTTTGAACTTCCATTGCAACACACTTTTAGGATTTGTCTCCCTCGTCTTTTCCACTTCTTTCCATCTTTTAAATTATATTTTATGCAGATTAAGGTTACCTATCTACCCTACAATTTTTCCTTCATATGACTTGCCAACTTTCTCCCTCACTATAGCAAATTAATTTCTACGGGTACACAAACTTCTGTGCTACGTTATTTAAAAATATGTCCAGAACCATGTAGTTTTTTCAAGCTCGCTATTGATTATTTAAACCTAACAAGTAGAAGCTGAAACGTCCAACACAAAACATCGCATATTTAAATGTTGTTGTTGTTTTTTTTACGAAATGCGTGAAAATGACATTTTTATTATTCTATTATTATAAAATTATAATGCAAAGCTCAAATTGGCTAAACAATACCTTTTAAACATGTCTACATTCAAGAAAACCACGGGGAAATCCAAAAGCTACATATACAATAACATTGCAATTACCAGATTAGAGCGGAAAGTATGTACCTGTAATCATATATATTTAAGAATAATAATTGGCCTCCTACAGTCGTAGAACAACTAGGGCTCTTCTCGAACACTTTTTCATGAGGCTCACGTTTTCTCGCTGTCCATAGCCTTCTTGGTCTCTGTCTCTCTCCAACTATATATATTAACATTATGTGTAGCTAGCTACTTGCCATATTTAATATATAGGCTAAATATACGTGAATTCCCCATGTAAGAGTTAAGTCTACAATTAGCTACATTCAGTATTTAATATTAAGACTACATGTAGCCAAATCTCGTTTCTAAGATTAAGGCTACCTGAAACTATATATAATATTCCATATTAAAACTACATTTAGTTACATCAGAAATTCAAGATAAGGCTACATGTGGCTAGCTACTCCTCATATTTAATATCAAGGCTACCTGTAGCTAAACCCCACATATGAGATATAGCGTACATCTGATACTTGATATTAAGGCTACTCAAGGCTACTTGTAGTCATGTCGGCATTATGGGAAGGTGGTGTGGACAGCCTTAAATGTCTCGCACCTGCTGTAAGACCTGCGTATATCAACAATATGCATATATTTGTAGAAGTATATTTGTGTTTTCATGCATATTTTCTTTTTGTTATAATCTAGACCAGCGGTTCTCAATCTTTTTGTTGCCGCGACCCACGGGTTTAGAACCCCTGACCTAGATTCTCTAGCGTCAGTTTATTACGTCTCACAATATCGTCTGAAAACAAAATATCGTCCGCACACACACACACACACCGCCCCATGTTTTTTTTTCTCATCCATGTTTATAACAAAATGTATCCATAGAATCCAGAACTAGTTGGGTTCGTCTCTCATCAAATATTGACGACCTGTTCTCAGTCTCATCCAGACATCAGTGCCACGAGCTCCAGACATCAGAAGTGTACACTGGATGTGATGGACTAACAGGCCTAGTGAACGAAACCAGTGGACGACTGTAGGAATAGTGGGGTAATGGGGGACGGGTTAAGGATATTTGGGGGGAGGGGGAGAGTACAACGGAAAGCTGTTTGGTTGACTTCATACAATACGAAATAAAATATCATGATAAACACAAACACAATATATAAAACAAAAACATTTTCATTTTGCATCCATTCGCATTCGCCAGCTCACACACACGAACAGAAATCACAAAGTGACACATACATATCAATCACATACACTCACACCTACTGTAAGACGGTGAATTCCAAGCATATCAACTAATTACACCTGGTTTATGAAAGTTAGCGAGAAACACGGACTTTTAATTCGTCTTCAAACGCAGTCGTTTGAGAAGTTGTACTTTATAGACTTTCCTTCAGAACTGGAATCATTTGATCTCGATATTACCTTTATCAATCAAAACAAGACCACGGCTTGAAATTTTCTTGTCCATAGACGGATCCTTAGGGATCATTTTTTTTAGTACTATGTTAGTCTAGGGTTATTCAATCGTATGCCATTCTATTTTGTTTCTACCAGTACTGTGTTTGTCTTGTTTTTGTTTTTTTCAGTACTATGTCTTCTTCAGAATATTTTTATCAAAGAATAGTCTGTATGTTATCATCATATGTCCATGTCTTCCAATATTTCTCCTTCTCAAAACTCGCACTTCTCGTGAATTCTCTCATCCCCTCCAGCAGCAGCCTGAACATCTCTACCACTAGGAAACACACGGCACGAGAGCTCTCAGCGACACCTTCCTTCAAACACTCAAAACAGGGCAAAAATATTTTCAAGTGGCACCTCTACCAATATTAATGTTGGCATTCGTCTCGACAGAGAAACATCTTCAATATCACTTCAGAGATTTTTTTTTTTTAGGTTTTATTGTAAGGAATAACTACAAAGCAGGCAGCGGTTAGCGCAAAAGGTACTTTTTTGTTTTAAGGATTAGTAGCGTTTCCTTTTCTTTTACACATTTCGTATGTTCTTTCACAAATGAAAACTATTGCGTCCTAACCCAAACCTCACGCAGACGACATAGGATGGCTGGGAAGTAAGATTGAAGTGTCTGGAATGCATACCATACGACCAGGCTACATGTTTACATGTTTTGTATGTTACTAGCATGTTGTATTACGTTGTTACCAGACTTGGCGCGGTTCACGGAATTTTGAGAAAAAAATTCGCAAATAAAATTAAATGAATACATGAATAAAACTAATTGCAATGAATGACTTTCAATAGAAATGTTTGACCATCTGATGTATCTATCTTCTTCTTCTTCTTCCACATATCTTCACTGGTCAAAGCAGTAAAAAATTTTCTTTTATTTTGTTACCAAGATTAAAGATGGAAAGACTGCATTTAAAAAGTGTCTAAAAATACTCTAAAATAAAGAAACCAAACAGGAGTATTTTAGGACTATAACTTTCACCGACCAAACTAACTACACCTCAATTACATCTACGTAACAAACACATGTAGGAAAGATTCACCAAACAAAGTACCTTATAAAACAGAAAAAGTAAAAGTAAAGTTCCCCTTTCATACCTTGCGATCTGTGGGGCCGATGATGTTAAGGTCATCTATCTCTCAGTCCAACGGTTAACGAGCAGGGTGTCGTGTCCATTACAACTATCAACAGCCTTTACTTTTCTTCAACTAATGTCAGGTACCCATTAGAGTTGGGTGCACTAAGGGGCGCCCTAAAAATCCCGAAATTCAAAATACCAGTTTCACCCTAAATTCGAACCCTGGACTAATGGTAGGGAGGGCGCTTAACCACTCAGCCATCGCGCCCAATATGTTCAACCGAATTGAAAGGTAAGTCCGAGACGAATAGTGTGAAATTTAAAAGATTTCATCCTTAAATTAGAAAACAACTTAACAGGGTTGCAGATTAAAGAGAAAGAGAGAACAAAAAAATATCCGCCACCGATTGCCGAACAACAGAGCATATACTCCCATCTCTAATTGTGTTTGTTGGGGTGTCCTGTTTAATATAAAGTAGCTCATTAGCGAAATGAACTGGCGCCCCTCACATGAGTAGCACCCGTACAGGCAACTCATGTTTTAGACATTTGGTTTAATGAACTGCTGGTCAATACAGGAGTGGGGGGGGGGGGGGGGGAAGAATGCATAAAAATGTTACCGCTTCTGAGGCTCACTTCTTTCGGTAGTGTATGACCATTTCAGAGAGACGGATGGACAGGGAAGATAGGGGAGGGTGGAAGACGAAAGACAAGCAAAAATTCAGTATGATAAGGAGCTTTTTTAAAACAGTAAAAATGTCTTAAAATAACAGAACAGGAATGGTAGCGAAACGGCGGCAAAATGTACAGACATATTAGAAGTTGCACAGATCCTCTTACCAATAATTATCCATAGTCACCTCTATTCTCCCATATTTCAATCTCAATCAAATTTTAAGACGCGGCTGTTTTTATTTTTGCAAGATCTTTTTCTGAACTTCACGTCTTTCTTTTCTTTCTTTTGTATCATTGTTTTTATCATTCTCTTCGTAATCACTTTCAATTTATCACCCTCTCTCTTTCTCTCTCTCTCTCTCACACTCTCTCTTACTCTCCCTTTCTCTTTTTTCTCTCTCTTCTTTGCCATTTCCATTCTTTTCACTTTTTTTATCACTCTTTTTTTATCTTTTCTTTTAAATTTCTTTCTGTCTGTCTCTCTGTCTCTCTCTCTCACTCTTTTTCTTTCTCGATCACTTTAGAAATAAAGGTCATTACGTCTTACCTCTAATTCTCATGCATGACGACAGGCGTTCGTCCTCAGAAACTCATTCTTTTTCCATAGTAACGAATTTAAAATGTCAGACTATTAGTTGCATTTTAACTCAAAATGCCCAAATTAGGAACCCGCGCGCCTTATGACATTCGGACATCATTTTCCTTTTTTTTTTAAAGTCTATGATATATTAAGTATCGTATAACAGTGTTATCTTTAGTCATGATTCCGTTAAATTTCTGGTCTAACATGTCGGTCTTAGCCATAGGACACAAAACCCTAAGGTCGTCTGAGGACGTTGAGCAGGGTCCCTAAACCAACAGATCCGAGTGTTATTTTCTCATTACTTCTTCCTTATATGAACAACAACCAAGAAAAAAAGATTTTGTTTCTTTCAGCTAGAGACACATGCCTCGGATTGGAAAAGAAGAAAAAAAAATGAATAGAACATTTCGCACCCAAATATTGCTCAGGGCAACAAAATGGCACATGCAAAATGAGAGATGAGATTTCGGAGCATAAAGAGACAAGAGTTAAAAAAAAAGAGAAAGTGAAGGGAGAAAGTGAGTGAGAGAAAGAGAAAGAGAAGGCAAATAAATAAGAGGCTGTGTAGAAACTGGGAGGAATTTGCTGCTGTACGAGGGATGCCCTGAATGTGTCACTGAGTTTGATAAGTGTCCAGCAGCTGTCATTGAATCTTGGGATTGCAGAATGGATTGAAGACGAACACAAAATAAATAAACTCTCTTTGGTTTGAAAACAAGTTTAGCTGTGTCAGGAGAATATAAGAAAGTCTAACAGTTTTTAGAGGAAAATAGTTTCTACGATAATGTTTTACTATAACGAACAAAGCAAGTTTAGGGAGTTTACTGTAAGTCAGAATAGTTAATGCTTGGTACTAACTCAGTTTTAACTCTTTTGAAGCAGACAGAAAGAGTTTATAAAAAGTATATTAAAAATAAACACCTAAACCATAAAGTAAGCAGACAGCCGCAGAGTGAATACATAAACAATGTAATATCTAAGGATAACAATAAAAAACTATGACATACATAAATACGCCGAGGGTCGGCTAGTACTTAAGGTCTTAGAAAATGGAAACAAGAAGAGTAGAACCATAAAAGGAAAAGATAACTTAATACATAATGATAGGAGAAACTTAAGCTAACATCCTAAATAAATACTTTGCACCAGCATTCTCAGCCCCAGGAGACAAAGACATGTTACTTAATTTGAACCAAGTCGACAACATAGGCGATATAGAAGTACAAGAATGGGGAATCCAAAAACTATTCGCGAACATTAAACCGAATAAAACTTTCTGGACCTGATGGTATTCCAGCTAGATTACTCAAAGAACAAAGCAATGAGCTAGCACTAGTGTTCAAAATACTCTTTCAGGCTTCACTTAACCAGGGCAGAGTACCAAAGGACTGGAAAGAAGCTAATGTCACCTCCCTATTTAAAAAAGGAGAAAAATCTGACCCAGGAAACTACAGACCAGTATCACTAACCAGCATCACATGTAAAATTTTAGAACGCATTATATGTAGCAACATCATAAATCACTTAGACAAACATAATGTCCTTACTCCATACCGACATAGCTTTAAGTAATATTGATCACGCGAAACACAACTAATAGGCCTAATTGATGATTTTTTAAAAGTGTTAGATAATAATGAGCAAATAGATGCTATCCTACTAGAGTTATCCAAGGCTTTTGACAAAGTTCACCACCAAAGCTTGCTTAAAAATTTAAATATTTGGCATTGATGGTCCATTACATCAGTGAATTCAGAATTTTCTGATAGGGAGAGAACAAACTGTAATAATAAATGGCTCTAAATCAACACCGATAACAGTAAACTCAGGTGTACCTTAAGGAACAGTTTCAGGTTCACTACTTTTTTTAATTTACATAAATGATTTACCATATTGTATTAGTTCAGGAACAAAAGTCAGATTATTTGCAGACGATTACATAATGAACAATAGAACAATAAAAACAACACAAGACAGACATTTTACAAACAGAATTAGATGAATTACAGAAATGGGAATCATATTGGAGCATGTCTTTCCACCCAGAAAAATGTCAGTTATTAAGAGTAACAAAAACTAAAAAACTAAAACAAATAAATGCCACTTATCTTATTCATGGTAAACTTATAGCACGCGCCTAAAAGGCTATTTCTAAAAATCCAGTAAGACCATACAACTTAAATGTAATTTAACCTTTGTTTTGGCACTAGATACTAACAATGGTATTTCGAAGTGAAGATATTCTGTTTTATAAATGTTTATTTGAGAGTTAAACAGTAATCTGACCCAAACTACAGAGTTTGATATTACAGTAAATATGGCAGCGTTTCAACAAGAAAATAGAAACTAATTTGGAAGTAAATTTGATAGCTCATTTATTTACATCTATAAAATAAAATGCAGAAGTGAATATGAAAATGTCAAGATGACCAGTTATCCAGGCCAAAGTCAGAGGAATTATTAACTGTTTGGACAATGAATGACTTGCTCTACTAAACACAAAATCTACGTATTAAAAATGTAATTTAATTTCTTGCTTTTCTCTCGTTCTGCCGAGACCAAAGTAAATATTCAAAGTGTCCAAGTAGAAAGAAATTCATAAATCAACTAAATACTTCACGGTTAACTTGAAGGAGAGAGAGAGAGAGAGTCACACCAAAACGGTCATACATAAAGAGGCTTTATTAGGAGAGAGAGCTTATTTGTGATAAAGATCTAGCAATTATTTTGTCTGCTTGAGACAACTCTTTTTTTCGACAAGGGGGAGACAATATCCCCTGCCACTGGTTTAAAGTGTTCGATAATTATTTTTTTTATTCTTTGCCAACTCTAATTTCGTCTTTTAGCTCAGATTTAGAAAAACATTGGAAATGTTCAAATTGTATTATTATAAATATCTTATAAGTTGTAAAAGTTCAAACCTGAAATGCGATATTTAAAAAAAACGATACAAAGTATTTGTCTTAATCTACAGACATATATAGTACATCATTACAGAGCCTAACATATATTTATATTAGAGAATGTGTGGGCAAAATGCGATCTTTAATGACTCTGGGATCTAATATCATAGTTTTACAATTAACATTACAGTTTGAAATAATTTTTGTGTTCACTCATGGGCTTAGCCAGGGGGGGGGGGGGGGGGTTTGGGGGTTCAACCCCCCCCCCGCCCGGGAATGAAATCCCCCCCCTCCGGGTCAGAATTTAGTGACTGATTTTTTGCTTTGATTTTGTTTATTTTAGGTGAGATTTTAATACTAAACCATCACTTGCCCCAGCTAAACCAAAGGGATTTTGAGTTTAAAACCCTCTACCAGGGGGTTTTGAGTTTGAAACCCCTTACCAGATGGGTTCGAGTTTAAAAACCCCTACTAGGGGTTTTGAGTTTAAAACCCCCTACAAGGGGTTTTGAGTTTAAAACCCCCTACCTGGGGTTTTTGCAGTTAACTCCCCCTCTTTTATAAAACAAAACAAAAAAATGCAAACGTAATTCCCCTAATTCCAAGAGCACAGTTAAGGTAGATTTCGATTTTAAAACCCCGTCTAAAATTTATGATAAACCCCCTCTTCAATATAAAAAAAAAAGCTAATTACGCACGCAAAATGTTATGAGCGTAGCTAAATGGGTTTTGACTCAGTTTTGAGTTTAACCCACTTCAGCGGGGTTTAAAGGTAAAAAATACCTCTTTAATAATAAAAACAAAGCAAATTATACACTCAAAATGTTATAAGTGTAGTCAAAGGGGTTTTGAGTTTAAACTCCCTTCCAGTGGAGTATGAAGCTAAAAAGTACCTCTTCAATATAAATAAAAGCAAATTACTCACTCTAAAACCTATGAGCGTAACCGAAGGGGTTTGAGTTTAAACCCCCCGCCAGAGGGGTTTGACGATAAAAAATACATCTTCAGTTAAGAAAAAAAGCAAAATTACGCACTCAAAATGCTATGAGCGATGCCAAAAGGGGCTTTGAGTTTAAACCCCCATTCACTGGGGTTTGATGCTAAAAATACCTCTTCAATATTAAAAAAAAGCAAATTACACACTAAAATTATTTGAGCGTAGCCAATCCAATTGGGGGTTTAGAGTTTAAACCCTTCTTCTACAGATGGCTTTTTTTTAAAGTATAAAACCCCTCCAGATGGTTTTGAGTTTAAGATCCCCCTACAGAGCATTTTGAGGTGGAAAACTCCCAACAGATGATTTTGTCGATAAATCTTCTCTTTTCGATATAAAATCTAAAGCAAACTACAGTCACTTAATTCCAAGAGCGTATTCAAGAGAGGTTACCAGTGGCAGGGCTCCATTAATAAATTGCAGTGAATAGACATCTACCGAAATTGACAGATTTTAGGAGTCAGTTATAGAGATCGGGTCTAAATCAAGGAAATCCTATGCCGAACTGGGAATCGTCCCCTTAGTAAGATTGTGAGAGAGCGACGCATGAGGTTGGCGGGACATGTTCTCAGACAAAATGAATTACGCATAAGAAGAGTGGCAAAGATATCCTAGTACAACTTGACGCCACTCATTCATAAAGGTCCTCATGGTAAGTTGGAAGAGGCTTCAGACATTACCAGTGACAGATTTTTATGGAAACAGCTTGACGTCAAAAGCTCCGAAGGGCGAGGGAGGGTCTAAGTCAGTAAGAATAGCACATTAGGTTTTTGAAATAGAGCTTTTTAATAGCAGGAAAATGCATTGTAGATACCTCAGAATATGCATTTTGTTGGTTTTCAATATCAGAAATAGTGCTTGGTGGCGGGGCTTCGCCCCGCGATGGAGGAGCTCCTAGCGCTCCCCCAGACCCCTTTGCTAGTAATGGCATGGAAGAACCTATTCTAGGGCACAATAAACGTCTTCCGAAAGAATGAAGGGTCAGAATGTAATAAAGATTATGTACACACACACACACACACACACACACATAAATACATATAATTTTTTTTTCGCGGGGGAAGGGGGTGTCGTGGGGCCTCCCAAACCCCCCTCCCCCTAAAAAAAATCCTGGCTACGCCCATGGGTTTACTACTATATTTTTGGTGTCAGAAAATGAAAAGGACAACATTTAATGTTAGAAAATAAAAGAAAGAAGCAACTTTAAAACTAATTATGTTTTACGTTTTTCGTATGTTGTATAAAGTTTTTTTTATCTTGAAAGACTTAAATACATTTTTGACGTTATTGTTTTCAAAACTAATTGTAAAAAAAGCTCCAGACAAAGGCTTTGTCCCTGTTGGTTATTGCGAAATAATTAGGTGACATACAGGCCTGTGTAGACACGTTTAATACTGCACTTTTTCTTATTCTTTGAAAGAGAAAAGAGTTTTTTATTTTTAGTTTAAATCAAAGCAAAGGTCTTAGAACTTAAAGCAATATCCCAGGTCTAACATGACATACCATGTGATGGTTAGGCCTGTTTAGCCAGTGGCTTAAGATCAAATACATTGCAGGGTCTTGTAAAACATAATGACTGTCTGGTGGTGTAGTATAAGCTCTGGAATGTTGCCGCAATCCTCTGACGTCCTCGTGGAGCTTTGGGAAACAACGTGTACAGTATTGAGAGCACCAGACAACCACCAATCAAACGTCTTGACACCCCCCCCCCCCACTTTCTTCTTTTTCCCTTTTCATTTTCCCCCTTTTTCTCACTCTTTCTCACTCTCTTTATCTCTTTATATCCCTCTCTTATTCCTTCTCTTACTTTTTCACACACACACACACGTAAATTCTTTTGTCTTTCCCTTTCTCTCTTTCTGTGTTTCTGTTCAACACAAACACATCATCGTCTTCTTTCTTGTTCTCATTTCTATGTCGGAGCGTTCAGAGGACTAGACATATATATGAGTTGAGCTGCGCAGTGGGAGCTCTCCACATAGTTTTCTCTATATAGGGATGTTTTGGGGCCAGTGTCTTGTTCGGGCCCCCTTGGTAAAGAGTGCAGTTTTGAAGGACATGGTCAGCATTCTCTGGTGACACTCCACATGGGCAGATTTCACTGGTTAAACACACAATCAATTTTTGTCTGTTTCTTTCACTTTCCCTCATTCTTTCTAAAAATCTTTTCTCTCTTTCTATGACACATTCATTCACATTCTTTTATCTCCCTCTCGCTTTCTCTCTCACACTCACCTACATTTTTCTTCAGTTTAGTTTCTTTTCATGTAGTTTTGAATAATCTTCTATAATTATTATTAGTTCTTTGTTTAATAACAAGTGGAATACGAAATATGAAATACAACTGAAACGAAATTTGTTCGTTAACTGTAAAAGTATGGGAGGAAGGGGGAAAGGTTTATTGCATTAAGAGATAAGTGTATACTTTTGATAAGCCAGAGTCGTGTGTGTTTTAAAACTGACGTGTGTACAAAGACTTCTTGCGTAGCGTGTACAACATTTCTGAAATTAAACGAATTAATTACTAAGCAAACATTTAATCCTAGTCTCACGCTAATGGCGCTTGTAATTTGTCAAGCCTCATCCGTTGTAACAACAGACAAAATCTATCTGATTAAAAGGTCATCAAACAGGTCTGGAGATCAATTCAAACAGAATCCTGCTAAACTGTTGCTCGGAAGTGTTCGTCTGGGAGATGAAGCCTTCTGCCTATGAAAGTCAGCTTCATACCTGTAATAGCTGTCAACGTGTCGATCCTTTAACACCTGAACAAAATGAGGTATCGATTACTTTTGCGTGATGGCGTTTCTAAAACACTAGGTGGCGCTAGATATTTGCATGTTATTTAATGACAGTTGTCAGGATATGTCGATAGGCGCCGCCTATATTTCTAACAGTAAGTTAATTGAATATAAGTTAGAGGACAAAAACAGAAACCATTCTAATTGAAGTTTGCAGAGATTTGTTGAAACCTTATCTACCGTGTTGAATGGATATTGGGCACATTGCATCTATCGTCTGATCGATTTATCTCAAGAAGTAGTTCGTGTCCTCACTTAAGCTGCCTGGTCGTGTGATATGCGTGCTAGACTGTCGTTCGGTCGTGTCGTTGGTCCCACGTTTATACTCTGCCCGCTGTCATTCCACGTCGTCCTCTGGGAGTGTTGGACTAGGGTGGACATTATCTTTCAATTATGAAGAAACAGCCGAAATATGCAAAACATTTTGCAAAATAAAACTTTTTATAGTAATTAAAATTGATTTGAAAAGAAAATATTTTAAATGTATCACAGATTAGTGTGGAAGGCGCGGAGGCTGAGCGGTAAAGCGTTTGGCTTCCGAACCGGGGGTCCCGGGTTCGAATCCTGGTGAAGACTGGGATTTTTCATTTCAGGATCTTTTGGCGCATCTGAGTCCACCCTTCTCTAAAGGGTACCTGAAATTAGTTGTGGAAAGTCGGTTGGTCGTTATGCTGACCACACGACACCCTCGTTAAACGAAGGCCAAAGAAACAGATCGTCATCTGCCCTATAGACCAAAAGGTCTGAAAGGGACATTACTTTTTTTTTTTACAGATTAGTGTAATAAAATTAATTTATATGAACAGGGTGATTTGAGAAGGGAAATGGAAGCACTGGTCAACAAAACATTTGTGGCAGACCCATGTCTAGCAAACCTAAGACATTTGAAGACAGGAGGGAGGCAGAGTATATAAGACTGGATGATTTTCATGAGATATCTTAAGCGCAATAACACAAAGAAAGAGAAAGGAATATAGAGACAGATAGAAAAAGAGAGGGGGGGAAGAAATAAAGAGACTTAACTTTTTCTCTCCGTAATTATTTTTCCACATTTTGAAGGCATTCTTCATTTTGCTCATTACTATTTCACTCCCCTGTTATGATTGGGCATCAATAGTTCTGTTGTTTGTTATCAGAAAATGTTGTATTTGGTATAAAATTAAAGGAAAATGCATGCTCTTCTTATATAAATCTAAGTCAAGTTTAAAAACCTAAACATGTTTTTAATTTAATGAGGTCAAAATCAACGATGGTATCGTCGATTAGGAGAGAAAGAGTTAATGAAACAGAAGACAAATAGAGACGAAGAGAGAGAGATAAAAAGCATAGACAGACATAAAGAGATATTAAAAGAAAATAAAGATAATAACATACAAAAAGAGAACGTGAGAAAAAGTAAGAGAGAGAGAAATGAGATATCTTAGTAACAGTATAAACGAAATATAAAGCAAAAGAAAGAAATACCATAAAGAGAAAGAAATAGAATGACAGAGAAAGAGAAAGAGAAGGAAGATAGATAAAGAGGAATGTGTCTATAAAAAAATATAAAAAAGGAGAAAGCTATCAAGAAAGGCAAAGAGAGAAATAAAAGGAGAGAAAGAGAGACAGAGAAAGAGAGACAGAGAAAGAGAGACAGAGAAAGAGAGACAGAGAAAGAGAGACATAGAAAGAGAGACAGAGAAAGAGAGACAGAGAAAGAGAGACAGAGAAAGAGAGACAGAGAAAGAGAGACAGAGAAAGAGAGACAGAGAAAGAGAGACAGAGAAAGAGAGACAGAGAAAGAGAGTTAAAAAAAGAAGTCTGCTAATAGACACAAAAGAACCACGCCCCAGGGGCGCCAGATAGATTTATCAGATTTAGTGACCTTGATCTACATCATTTAAATATATAATCATTTAAGTATTACAGTCTCACAAAAGTCTAAAGTAATTTTCGTATCGTCTGCCAGGCAGACAAGATAATAACTTTGAACTATCAGTTTTACTTAAGTAGCAACCATTCACTCTTAATGTCTGCGTAAGATCTCAGCCAACTGATGGATTTTTAGATCTGTTTTGTTTTATAAACACCAACATTGACGGAAATGGCAATGGCTACAAGATAGAGACATTTAAAAAATGTATTTTTAATATTTTATTTCCTCTACTACTTTAATCATTTTCAATGTAAGTAATATTATAATTTGTAAATTAGGCCTACTATTTTTAGCGGCTCCGGATTGGGGAAAAGACGCTATTAGTTTTGTGTGGTCTGTCTGTCTGACATCCGTCCGTCGGTCCCGTTTAGATCTCGTACACTAGAAAAGATATTGAAAATCTGACATCATAATATTTTAGAGTTAGACCATTAAAAGTTCTGATGCAACGGCTACTTTTTCTTTTCTGAAAGCGAAAAATTTAATATTTAAAATCAACTATGCAAGCAGTTTTTTTCATAAAAATACACCATTTTTAAAACTATTCACTAATAATAGTAACAAACACGGGAGGCTATTAATTAAGGGTAATTTCAATTTAATATATTTTTAACATATATTAGGGGTAATTTCTATTTAATATATTTTTAACATAATTATGCAAACGGTTTTAGATTTGTTATCAAATTAATATCATTTTTTTTTAAATTATATTGCTAAGTTATGTAAGTTCTGTCATACTAACTACTACATTTACCCCAAAAAAAGTGTTTACTTTTATTTTTAAAGAGAAACAATCTATTTAGTATTGTAATGAATGGATATAGAGAGTAGGTTAGTTTTGTTAGATAAAAATATTGTGTATAGTTTTAGCGACGGTAAAAGTAGTGACGTAGTAAGACAGACGAATGACGTAGTAGACTTAGACGAACAAGAGACCAACATGGCGTTATGTTAGAAGTAGGTTGTGTTTTGAATAGTAGTTGAATAGTAGTTAGATATAGCGACGTTGTAGGAAGACTGGACGGATTTCCCAGTGGTTAATAAAGTATCATTTTATAGAACTGAATGTTGTTATCAACTATATTCAACTTGTAATGTTCTGTGGCTAATGTTAAGTAATAATTGATACATAGTCGAAGTCAGATTAGATTAGCCTACAACAGTATGCATATAAGTGGAAAATAATTTAAAACAACAAATAATAAGTAGTATTTCATATTATCGTGAGAACTACGGAGATATATAACAATGTTACACTGAATTAAAGAAAGTGGAGATTTTTTTACGAAAATGTTTCTTAATCTTGAGGCTTTAAATAAGAGATAACCATTTACAGAACATTATAAGATCAATTAGATAATCATTATATTACAGTAATTAAACCAGGCTCTCACTGAACTTCTTCACTTTCACCTTT
Source organism: Biomphalaria pfeifferi (assembly GCA_030265305.1). NCBI lineage: Eukaryota > Metazoa > Mollusca > Gastropoda > Planorbidae > Biomphalaria > Biomphalaria pfeifferi. Next base: position 6,044,942 of record JASAOG010000019.1, read on the forward strand.
CTGCTGGACCGTTGGGGCACCACACAAGATCTGTCAACCTTCTTTATCCACTTTTCCCTGTCATTTGCCTTGATAGAATTTTATTCTGATATTCTTTCTGAAAATATTGAAAACTGCCTTTTTACCTGTCTTGGAGGACCACTCCGGGTGCCGTTTTGAGTTTGTGTTTCCACACAAACTGTCTTTGTAACCTTGTTATGGTAACTGTTTGCTCCATTGCACGTTTGAACGATGATTGCATTGAGAAGCTGGATCTTTGACGACAGGATGATCGCTATGTTTGCTTAAAAAGGCCGTAGTTTTGGGAACACGGCTCCTGCTTTACATATTCGATATAGAACATCATGATAAGTATCTCCATCGCTTGTGATTACGCTGCCTCAATAGCTAAACTGAATTATAATTAAAAAATCTAAATCTATTTTGATATTCTGACCCAGCCCTTTCACAGAAAGCAAAACTTCAATCTGAGGTTAATATGTCAATTACTTGTAAAACGTCCAACATGTGTGAAATGTCAATTTGTAAATTCTACTGTTGCATGCATGACTTGATTTTTTTTTGTGATACAAACAACGTTGTAGTTACTTGGCTGGAGGCACCATCAGTATTCTTGAACCCGGGACGACTGGGTACTTTGCTACGCCACTGATGCTGGGTATGGAAAATGTAAGTATTTGAGTTTAGAAGCTCCCAAGAATGTCCAAATATACTAGGAAAAACACATCTAAGTCTCATCTAAATCCTTCAACCCCTCTCTTTTTAATTGAAGCCTTATTGATACAGTGAGGAATCTGTTTTTGTAGGCTCGTCTTTGAAATAAGGATGTTTTATTTTATGACCTATTTCTAAATGATAATCTCGTGCCTATCAAACGCCTTCTGTATTGAAAGCCTAAAGTTAAGGGTTAGGCATGTGTCTAAAAAGCCTTGTTACAGCAGTTAACCTACTAAAAATAAAACCTGGTCCCGATATGGCTGCTTCTCAGTATTACCTTATAGCCCCTAATGGTAAGCTCTACACAGTTTCTACTACAGTCGTCTGGGTTTCAAAGAAGATCGCTTGGTCTCCGCTGTTTCTTTAAACATTTTTGTGTCTGTACTTTCAGAGTTTTTTTTTTCTTCTATTTCCTTCTTCCCTGAGCAGTCGTTTACCAAATCAATCTCAGACGTCATCTACAACAATCGCAGCGTCCCAACTGTTTCAACCCTCAGGAGATCACAACAAATAAAATAAAACTTAGAAGCTCTACCTCAGGCAAATACGCCCCCCCCCCTCATCCCGCACACACGTGCACACCAACACTCTGGCGCTATTGGTTTTTAAATAAGAGAGAAAGAAAAAACAACACATCTTTTCAAATAAAAGTTGAAATTCATCGAAAAAAAAGGGGGCGTGGGGGCTCAAGTCGTCTGTCTAGGCGCCACAAGATCTCCACCAGACTTAGAAAATGTTGCTTCCCTTTGCCTTCTAGATCTCTCTGCCCCCCCCCCCCCGGTCCTCCCAAAGCGTATTGTGGTACATAAACATTCGCTTCTAATGCTTAATAGTCTACAGGGGATTGGGACAGACGGACGGTGAAACTTGACCCGGAATGTTAATCGGGTCACTCCAAACAGCGTCTCTTGTATCAAGCTTTCTATTTTGGAGATCCTGGTAGAGACAGCTTTGACCTTCAGATGTGTGCAATGCATTTTAAACTAGAAAAAAAAACATTGTAAAAAAATTACAATTGTCTGAGAACAAAAATGTACAATGATAAAAACCTGTTTTTATTTCCACACCTCTCCAATAACAGGAAAATCCGATATATTATTATACTATTCACACCTACCACAAACCATAGTTCATTTAAAAAAGATAGGGAAGTGTACTGTTCTATGTATCCCTCAACAGTGATTCAAAAGCATGGCCTTGGGTATTAGAATATTAAAAAAAAAACAAAAAAAAAAAAAAATCCTTTTTTAAAATGAATTATTCAATCATCCAAGACAAAATCGTGGAATTAGTGTACACTGTACACATCAACACACATAGAAAAACAAACAAGTTACGGAGACTACAAATAATGAAATTTGAAAAGTAAATCTTCAGAAATAGCTTAATATTGAACATAAAAACGTATGAAACCAACCCGCTTTTTGTAGTCCCCTGTTCTTTATACCCCTTCTTACCGCATCACAGACCAAGAGATCAGAAACAGGGTTACTGCAGCGATCGGATCCCACGATGACCTGCTAACGTAAAAAAAACGCAAGCTTAAAATCTATGGCCATATTACAAGATCTGCGGGGCTCGCAAAGACCTTCCTTCAGGGAACAGTACCAGGAAAAAGAAGAAGAGGCGGACAGAGAAAGCGATGGGAGGACAACGTAAAAAAATGGACGGGCCTGCCATTGAAAGAGGTTCTTAACAAGGCAAAAGACAGGGAGGAATGGAGAAAGACGGTCGACAAATCTTGTTTGGTGCCCCAACGGTCGAACAGACTAAGGGATAGGTAAAGGTAAAGGTAAAACCCTGACGGAACTCGAAAGTTGAGGAAATCTTCAGCTACTGAAGTCAAATAATTTTGTGTTGTTGTTTTTAGCTATTCTCCTTTGACCTTGATACAGAAACGCCTGGAATCAGTCAGTCACACATTTGTTACGCTCTAGGACTTTGACCGAGGCCAATCGCTATAAAAGCCCTGAAAACTGACCTGCAACATCACAACATGTCGGCAGTTTAGACCAATAGCTCGTTTCCACGTCGTACTGACATGTGACGCCAAAAGCGTTTTCTTGCATTCTTCATTGCAGTAACGCATTCTTCTGACATCTACAGCTTATCATTCATCAGTGAGGTTCGGGGCGAAGCCCCGACGCCAAAAGCGTTTTTTTTTTGCATTCATCACTTAAGAAGCGCATTCTCCTGACCTAAAGCTCATTATTCATCGTATTATAAAGGACCTTTTGAATAATGTTGAAAAATATTCTAATATAAATTTATAGGCCCTTAATATATTGCAAATAAAACCGATTTGATACCCCACATATTTAGATTAAGGCTTTGAGGATCGCCGCCGAAAAAAAATTATTCGAAAAAAATATTCAATAAAATTCAAGCATACATAGTGAGTTATAGTCCCAAATTTATTTAACTAGAAAAATATCAGATTAAGTAAAAGTTAGAAAAAGGCGACTAGGAAAAGATTATGTGGGTTTAGAACTCATCTCAATTGTGACTCTTTTACTGAAAAATTTCGTTTGAATTATAACTTTTCCAAAGCAAAGTCTTTCTTAAAATAATTATGATGAATTCATGTGAAATTACATAAACTCTGTCTGTAAAGGGGAGATGCGTAGAGTGAAAATGACCTCGCTCCTTTTTATAATTTCTGCTAATGATTGCATTTGGCTTTAAAGAATAGGGGTGGGGCGACTTGATATAAGAATTTAATTTATAGCATATTTATGAATTATATTAGTGACATTTGTTTTTTTATTTTGTAATTTCTTAACTAAAATACAAAAAGAAAAAAGTATTGGTTTGTCCGATTGGGGCTAGGTGATTGCATGTATCGCCCCTCCCACCTGGTACAACCTTTTTTCATTTCATATTTACTAATTGAAAAATTTGAGATTAGAGTGTTGTGCGACATAATATACAATGCGTACACATATCAATACGTAGTTTATATTATATAGGTATTCAACAAATTTTGTTCACATACTATGATTTCTCCATAAAAATAGGACCCCCCCCCCTCCCCGCCATTCAGAGGGCTAGAGTGGAAAGGGCAGCAGAAGCAATCATCCTCCCACCTCACCGAATCGGCTAAGATACCAGAAGTGTAGCGACATAATATACAAATTATATTGTTATCCAACTAATTTTGTTCACAAACTATGATTTCTAATTAAAAGTAGGACCGCCCCCCCCCCCACTCAAAGGGTTTAGGTGAGAAGGGCAGTAGATGTATTCACCATCTCTCCACCCCACCCCATCGGCTAACAGGGGGGGGGGACATAATATAAAGGTCGGTTAAAATATCAATAACAAGTTTTAATCATATAGATATTTAATTGATTCTGTTAACAAGATGTGATTTCTACAAACAAATTGGACCGCCCCCCCCCACTCGAAAGTTTGTTGGGGGGGGGGCGGGATTGATGCCATTGCCCTCTTCCGACCCCACCATATCGGCCAACATACTGGGGGGGGGGGCCGAAATAATCTAAAAATAGGTTGAAATATAAATAATTAGTATATATTATTAACATAAGTAATAAATTCGTATACAAATTGTGTGAATTCTAATCTAAAATTCGTCCAGGGGGGGGGGGGGGTCGGCCGAGTGAGGGGGGGGCGATCGCCCCTACCGCCGCCCCCCCCCCCTCCCCTTTGATTCGCCAGTGCCCCTACGACCCCTGGACAGAGACATGAATCTAACTTAATACATATACTTTCACTCAGACCACAGTAACAATAGTAAAAAAGAGAAAAACACATGACTGTATATCCACGCACACTGGACAATTAATTGTCCAAATACATAAACGAAACTTGAGTACACAATGAATGCATAGAACCATTACCACATGAAAGGATCTTCTCAGAAACTTACTTTTTGAAGCCTAAAACTGTTTATAGTAAACAATGTTGGAAACACCTGTTATTTTGTATTTGTTGTGTTTTTCAATCTGCTACTGCTAGTCTGTGGCCGAATTTTTTAGACTGTCGGTTTATCGAGTGCCGACTTACTGGGACTTTAGTGTAGACTTTGCGTCGCTGTAATGAGATCCAAAGCCCAAATGTTTAAGCCTTTCCAAAAGTTTATCCTTGTTACTGGTGTCGTGATACTTGCGTTAACTTGGTTTATAATACTGAAAGTAATCAAACTATGGATTATAAGAGACAATGTTATCTACATTGAGAATGTTGTTTTTTAAGTTTTTGTTTCTCAGTTGTTGTTTTTTAGATAAACAAAAACTCTAGCAGGGGAGATAACACAGACGCGCCTGTTTTGTGTACAAATAAGAGATAATGGTCTACAAAAACGAGAAAACTTGGCTAGAGGTTTTAAATAGATAAGATTCTTTTCAGTTGATCTCAAGAGAACGCTTAACACCCAAATTAGTAACAATAGAATGTTTGAAGCCAACAAACATTAGTTTTAAAGTTAATGGCCCTGTTTTTGGCAAGTTCCTTTTTACAACTCATCAATCTATATATTTAATTCTCTTCATGGCTCAAGAGTATGGACACGCAAGAAGAAGTAAAGGAAAGATCACTCTTTTATTTCTGCAAGTCGGACCCTACGAAAAAAAAGAGGGGGGGGGGGGAGAACAAGTAGTATTCACCCGTCACAAAATAGCAGAGCCGGACTTAACCGTTGTGACCAAGAAGTCATGGAAAGATCATTCTTTTTTATTTCTACCCCACGTAGTTTTAGCGGCAAAAAAAAAAAGGGGGTGGGGGGAACAAGTAATCTTCTCTGTATTCAACCGACACTAAATAGCAGGGCCGTACTTAACCATTGTGAGGCCCTATGCGAAACGGAATTCGCGGGGCCCAGTTTGGGTAGGTAAACGGATAATAAGTGAAAATTAAGAGTTTATATTAGAAAATACATTCGTCTTTGCATTTTATTCATTTTTTACTACGTACAGAATTACTTTACGAGCCTTGCGTGTAGCGAAGTCATACAGTATATCATAAAAATACTATTTCCTACATAGATCACGCTCAATAGCAAGAATTACCAAATGTTTCAATCTATCTACGAGAATTGTTGACCTCAAGTAATTGTTCATTAGTTTGAGGCGCGAGAAGCTTCTTTCACCAGCTTTCAAAATTACGGGATAATGCCGTTTTTCTTTTTTATCGTACGTAGGCTTGTCGTTTTCCTTATTGAATGACACGCCAAAAAGACAATTTTTGTGTATATATTTCAGGTGATTAGTATGACTTTTCTAAAGATTTTAATAATTTCCGGATATTTCCAGGACTTATTCGTATATTTTGCAATTTCAGGAGATTTCCAGGAGCTCCTGGTAAATCGACAAGTGCCCGCGGGAAATCTGTTATAAGTTATAAAATAGTTTAATTTAATAATTTATACACCTAGAATTAGCGCGGGTCCTATGATGAAAGTGCGGGGCCCACTGCGGTCGCATAGGTTGCAGTGGCCTAAGGCTGGCCCTGCAAATAGCGGCGTATGCTACGCCGCCGGTCGACTAGTTATAAATACTACAACAGTAAGACAATAGTCCTCAGATACCAATCTAAATTCTTCTCATGTTTACACTGTATGTTCTGAGAGACCAAGGGAGAACAGTTTTTAAAAAATACCGTGAAATTACCCCCTCTTATTGTTCTCCATTTATATTCCTGTAACTCCTTGTGCTTAGTTTTGTCACTGTCCTATATTTGTCATTGCGTCCTAGATCTAGATGTGGATAAATAAATGCTGTGAGTAGCCAGAAGCTAGAAGTTAGTTTTAACAGAGGATAGAAAAATGTCTTTAGTTATGGTTATAATTGGAGAACAATCGTACACATTGCTCTGGAGTAGCTTCAGCCAGTTGAAAAAAAGAAGATTCTTACAATGGTGATATCGTCACCGAAAAGGTTTTGGAGAACAATCGTACACATTGCTCTGGAGTAGCTTGAGCCAGTTGAAAAAAAAGAAGATTCTCACAATGGTGATATCGTCACCGAAAAGTTTTTGAGGCCTAACTAAAGGTGGCAGCGCATCTTCCAACAATCTTTAACATTCATAACAAATGGCACAAGAGTCAGATGGACCATCAGCCCTACTATCATTTACAATTAAAATTAAAATCTTCTATCCAGGTCGATATTTTAACTCGATCTCTCTCGGACACGGCTCCTCAAATAACTAGTGGGAACGAAAATTAGGAAAGGCTGATAAACTGCTCAGGGAGGGATAAAAATTAACATTTTGAGAACCAGTGTGTTTTAGACGAAGACGTTATAGGCCAAGGGAGGTAAACGTTTTAATTGATGCCGCGACTGGGGTTATTGGAAGTAATCAATCATGGTCCAGTCTTAAGTACATAGGTATTGACTGGCTCCTTGACTGAATGGTCAGAGATAAACTTTAGTTCAAAATGAATCTGCAAAGGTTTTTGTATTTTTAGTATAGGATGAATAGAATAGAACACAGAGACTATGTTAAATATAGAGTGATTGGAATACTGCACAATTCGGAATCAACATGGAGGCAAAGAAACTGAATAGCCATAAAGACAAAGTGAAACGACCATAGTGACATATACGGATTGAATAACAGAAGAGAAATGGACAGAATATAGATCTAGAAGTACACAGCGAAGGCTGAGGTAAAACTTGAGCTAATGGCGGGTAGTAATTTAGTTTCCAATACCTATACCTCATATCTCTTACCTTTCAAACCTTGTCTGTGTCCCTCGAAAATAGTTTTACTTGTACTTTATCTCCCTTTCTTCATTCTCCTTTCTCTCTTACTCTTGATGTTTCTACGTGTTTATGTATTTGACTTTTTATTTCTGTTTGTCACTTTCTCTTAATTGTTTCGCACTCTTTATCTCATTGCATCTTTTTTTTTTTGTATTTTAGGACAAGCTCTCTTTTTCTCTCCTTCGATCTGTGACTTTATATCTTTATTTTGTTTCCCTTTGTTTCTGGCTCTTTGTTTTTGTTTGTCTGACTCTCTTTCTCTCTTTCTAAGACTACCTCTGTTTGTTTGGTACCTTTGTTCGTTTCCCACTACCTCTTGTCACGGATGAATGTGTGTATGTGTGTATAATCTATTTTTACAATCTGCGCGAATGACCGGAAGTGTGTTTTGTTGTCAGACAGAGACCAGCGTGTGTGATATGCAGTAAAGCTGATTAAAGTTTATGTGTTTGATCTAGTGGTTTCATTGTTTTATTTCGTTAACTAGAACTGAACCAGGGACACCTAGACGTATTGAGACCTTAGGTAGATTTTATATAATTATAAATACAATAGGAAAGTTGTGACACTTCTGCTTAAATGTTCTTCTCAATATCACTAAATTCTTCACACTCGTCTCTCGCTTTATTCTTTCTCATGCTCTTGTTCTAAGTATGATTCATTCTCTCTCAATCCCTTGTCATATGTATCCATTCTCTCTGGATCCCTTGTCATATGCCTCTTTCATTCTCTCTCGATCCCTTGTCATGTGTATCCATTCTCTTTGGATCCCTTGTCATATGTCTCTTTCATTCTCTCTCGATCCCTAGTCATGTGTATCTATTCTCTCTGGATCCCTAATCATATGACTCATTCTCTCTCGATCCCTTGTCATCTGTATCCATTCTTTCTGGATCCCTTGTCATATGTCTCTTTCATTCTCTCTCGATCATTTGTCATCTCTTTTTCTAAGTATTCCTCATTCTTCCTTCTGTCTAAATATATTTTTTAAAAATCTGTCTATGAATTTCTCAGACATCGAAACATTAAACACACACACACACACACACAGATGAAAGATCAAAGAAGTTGAGTTGATATCAATTGATTCTAGACTAGAAGGAACGCCCCTCCCCTGTTTGTCTTTACTGAGTTCGCCCTACAACTGGCTCAACATTCTGGAGACACTGTTTGATGTCTTGATGACCCTCTCCATAAGCTTTTAATTTGATTTATTGACAAGCAAACCAGATTTCAAATAGGCTTCTGGTGAATTTTGTACGACGCATTCCAGTTGATTCAATGCTCTATTTCTGACACAGGGACAATTCAATCAAATCGATTGTATACATTGATCTAGAAGGAAGACTTTCGAAAGAAAGATGAATGTAAAAAAAATTTTTAAAAAGTCTTTCCTACAGCAAACATAGAGAATGACATACGTGCTACAGACGAATATAGAAACATGTGTACTTATAGTACAGGCCAGTGTTTCTGAAACTGTATGGGCACCTCCCGACGTCTTGACAAAAAAGGGTGGGTGGAGGGTGGGGGCTGGCGTGGAGCCCGTCAATTTATTTTCAAGGGGCAAAAATAATTTGTATTTTCGTTGAAGTAATTAATCCACGTGTAAAAATCAACCAGGTCAAATGACATTATTACCCATGTTAAGTGAAAAATATAAAGAGATGATACGTAGTTACATCTTGTAATAAGGGCAATTTAAAATGTTTAACCCTTTCTCTGCAACATTCTCGATTCAAAACATTCTGAGAAAAACATTTTCAAGCGTCTCTGCCAATGCGATTCTTCTCGATTTTCTTATGCTGGAATGGCCGAAGTTCTTCCGTCTGTTGTAAATCGCTATGTTAGGGACGTTTGGATGAAAAATAAAAAAAAAGTTTAGTGTCAAAACGTCAAACTTGAGACCTTACGATGATCTCGTCCATAACAGATGCACGTGCGCTAAAATCGTATGTCCTTCGCATAATAGTAGTGGTCTTTCTTTCTTTAAATTGACCTGTGTCTTTTTTTTCTAAGATAATCAGTGAACTTCGATTGCAAGAAAACGCTTCAATGACGACCCGTTCCACCCCTTTTGATATGCGCTCTTCATGACTTCGAGAGAAAGTTGTATATGCCATGGGAAAGAATTGATGAAGCTCAGATCACAAGAATACATTTTTGTCGCCAAGCTAGCTCCGGAACCCACTGGGGGAGCTTACAGCGTTCTTACAGGCTCCCTTACTTTGTTGATTGGGTACCTACACCCCTTCTAATACAATCTCCGTAAAGAGCCTTTTCTAGTGCACAAATAAGGTTAAAATTATGAACGAAACACTATTTCCAGGAGAAAATAGAAAAATCACTAAATGGACTTGCTTTTAGGAAAGTAACACTTGGATGTAAGGATGTAAGTCTACAGCGCTATCCCAGGTTACCAGCAGACTAAGGTGGGGGGGGGGGGGGAGTGATTGAAACTTATTTGGGCTCCACCGGTAAAATTTGGAGAGGACTGCTGTACGCTGATTGGGACGATCTACACACAATTACATTCAGTCTAAACAAATCTAAGAGAAGAAGAAATTCATCAAACAAAATGGACGCTAAAGGCCAAACAGCTATCAAGTGATTACGTGTTACTTCAACCACGAGATTTGTTACATTCAAGGGCTGGTTGAAAATCTTCATGGAAGTCTAAAAATGACAAAACTATCTATATATAAACAAAAAAGTTCATCTCAACCTTCTGTCGCTCCGTGACGTCATTTCCTTCCCGGAATCTATTCGCACCGGCCTGAACTCTGACAGTTGCACATACGGAAAGACATCTGAAGTCTTTTTTTTTGTTTGTTTGTATATTTTTGCTGAAGGCAATCAAGTTGTACTAGGAGGGATATAAAAACGTGTTAACTCTAGTATTTACAAAATGGACAAGAAAAAAGATTGTTCTATATAATGCCTACATGCGGAAATACCCAAAGACGTATAGATGTAGATCATCATTTTCTCGTTGTCTAGCCAAATTTAAATAAATTTCATTTTTTTTTTTTTTTTGATTTAAAAAAATTATAACGGTCAAACTAGAATTTTCTCAACGTGACCAACGATCTTTTCTCGGCGTTTTACATCAATTATCCAAATTTCTAGGAAAATAGAGCCGTTCTCAAAATCCTTGTACAGGTTTTTGAGCCCACCAAGTTTCCACAAAGATACGAGTTGACTAGGGGTATTGTAAAAGAAAATTACTATTATTTTTTGTATTTGTTTCTTTCTTTGAAACCAACACTTTTGTTAGTGAATCCAAAGAGAACCATCAAATTAAGACAATCTCAAAAATACAACAAAAGTTTTATCAGAACGAGGTCCATGAGTTCATCTTTTTGTTTCACTTATTTTTAAATCTCCCTTACTCCTCAGTTTATCTTTGCTGCAGTGTCGCGACCTATTGATGCAAAAAAGAAAATTGCGAAAGTTATCAAGTACTAAATCCAAAAAGTGCATGAAAATACCGTGCTATGGTGAACATCATTCTCGGAGATAACGACGTTAAAATGAAAGTTGGCAAATTTAAAAGGCACCAAGAATAATTCTATTTGGGGGAAAAGCTGACAATGTCCCCAACTCTCTCTCTCTCTCTCTGGGTGACTGAATGTGATCTTTATTTTTCCCTTTTTTTTCCATTTGCATAGCACGAACCTTTTGGCTTCAGTATAATGTGGATCAATATATTCTATCGTGTGATATTAAGTGCACATTGGGAATCCACTGTTCATTAATATGAAAAGAATATTATCAAGGGGTGCATAACCCCATGCAATGAACATACTCCACAAAGTTCATGTCTTTAGTTGACGATAGCCTAAAATTCGGTCTTCTTCGTGAGCCCAATTCAGAAGAGCATGACCTCTGGCTAATAAAGTACAATTTTCGTGTTCAAATGGCAGATACGCGGGTGAAAGGTGACATACTGGAAGTGTAATCTATTCATTTTTATGAGCTAGAGAGCTCTGAGCTTGTTTGATGATTACAAATCATTGCTCCAGCAAAATCCTGGGATTTTTCGATAAAAGCTACTGAAAAAAAAAATAATGTAGATTGTAGGATGTTAAATATTTTAATTGAAATCACATCAGAATGTCACTATACACAGAGTAATCTCAATATGAACGCACAATATCGATGAAGTTCAATAATAAATTCACACAATGAATTAAAGAACTGTAGATATTATATTACATCTAAACTCTCGAACTAGAATACTTAAGTAAAAGTTCCTCTTCCAGACCTTGTGGTCTATAGGGCAGATGATGTAAAGGTCATCTGTTTCTGTGGCCAACGGTTAACGAGGGTGTCTTGTGGCCATCACGACAACCAACCGCTTTTACTTTTCCCCCAACAAATGTCAGGTACCCATTAGAACCGAGTGGACTCAGGGGCGCCCAAAGATTACGAAATTTAAATTCTTCACTAGGATTCGAACCCGGTACCTCCGTTCGGAAGCCAAGCGCTTGACCGCTCAGCCACCAAGCCTCCTATCGAAATACAATGGACTACCCTAAGATGAGTTACCTCTCTGTTTGTACTGGAATGGACTACCCTAAGATGAGTTACCTCTCTATTTGTACTAGAATGGACTACCCTAAGATGAGTTACCTCTCTATTTGTACTAGAATGGACTACCATAGGATGAGTTACCTCTCTGTTTGTACTAGAATGGACTACCCTAAGATAAGTTACCTCTCTATTTGTACTAGAATGGACTACCCAAAGATGAGTTACCTCTCTATTTGTACTAAAATTCAAACTAGCCCGAGGAACATCCGCGCAATTCTTTTTAGCCTCACCGTGGCGCTCGGGTGGAAACGATCGTTAGTGGAGACGATTAAGCCAAAAGCAAAAAAAAACAAAAAACCTTTGCATTGCCCAAAGACTGAGTTCATTGCACTGGAGGAGATGGAAGAAAGTCCCAACAAACATGTCACTATCCACACACCGTTCCTCAAGGGGCCGCTTTTTTATGGCGGACACCTACACGGCCAATGTGATACACAGAAGGAATATGAGGAAGTTACCCATGTGTGGTCGGCCTTTGGCCTCGCTTCTAATCCGAGCGTCTTGGGATTACGGGCCATTGGTAATAAGGATGTAATAATTTTTGGATCTTTCCAACAGAAGTTCAGAGAAGGCGATGAAGGCTATCTTCCTTAGGTCAAGAGTCCACTCAATTCTTAGGTCATTTACAGAGAAGCTTGTGCAACATCGTGTGTATCATTCGTGCATAGAAATTAAACTTACATTGTCTCCCTTTGATTCTTTACTTTTGTTATCCTGAATGCTGAATGGTCTCAAATTGACGTAACTTATATAATTCGCTTACCTTTCCGGACTTGCTATGTAAACAATGATGAGTATGAGTACATGACACCGCAGCTATTAAAACTTCTATGAGACCTATTGTGCAATGTACCGAAATCTCTGGAATCGATTATATTCAAATCTATAAATACATCACACTTTACAGTTTACACTTTAGCACAAGTCAGAAAAAACAACAACAGTAAGGCACTAAACTAAAATGACATTACCTTTAACTAAACAAAATGCTCACGCTCAACACCTAACTACAGCAGCGATGCATTCTTATGGGCTCGACGGTTACTTGTGAGATTTGTATTGAGAAATTGAAAGACTCGCGCAACATTCCGATAGATCGATATCAAACATCATAGGAGCTTAAAGTAAACATTTGCTCAGCAGTACCTCAAACCCAACTTTGAAGCTGCCCCAAGATATTTACTATCAGATATAGTTTCCAATAGATTTCCATATCTCAAGTGCTGATTGATTTGCCAGACATGTTGAAGAACTCGGTGTGCTAGTAACAGGGAGAACTTGGAGCTGTGTTTCAAACATTCCAATGGCTATGTCTTACTCGGAGCTGTGTTCCAAACATCCCAATGACTATGTCTTACTTGGAGCTGTGTTCCAAACATCCCAATGACTATGTCTTACTTGGAGCTGTGTTCCAAACATTCCAATGACTATGTCTTACTTGGAGCTGTGTTCCAAACATCCCAATGACTATGTCTTACTTGGAGCTGTGTTCCAAACATCCCAATGACTATGTCTTACTTGGAGCTGTGTTCCAAACATCCCAATGACTATGTCTTACTTGGAGCTGTGTTCCAAACATCCCAATGACTATGTCTTACTTGGAGCTGTGTTCCAAACATCCCAATGACTATGTCTTACTTGGAGCTGTGTTCCAAACATCCCAATGACTATGTCTTCACGTTCCTTACGAAGAGGCACAAGGCGCAGGAAAAGAGAGGACATATAAAAAAAAATCTGTTTCAGAGAGAATGTTCAAATATCTTTTCGGAAAGGTTAAAGGTTAGATTTGAATTCAATTTGAGGATCCCCTGCCCTCATATCTTTCCCTCATTCGTATATCCCTCATTGCTAGCCTCCACCCTGCGTCGTATTCGTTGTCTTTCTCATTTCAAGATTTTTTTTGTCTCGGCTATCTCATACTTTATGTTTTCGTTCAGCTTTCATTTCCACCATTATCTACCTCATCTTCCTCATTATTTATCCCTCCATCCTCATGGCCCTCAACCTCATCTCTCGGCTCACTCATAGCCTTCATTTTTTTTCTCTCCCGACGCCTTCATGCTGTTTCTGAATCTCCTAATAACACTTCCTATCTACTAGGTCAGTAGTTCCCAAAACTGTGTTCCGCGAGGCCTGAATAGATGTTCCACGAACTACTGGAACAATTAATGGAACAATTAATTAGTAGCCCACCTCGTGAATTAATAAGCATAATCTGTCTTTCTACACTCAGAATGTTCGAAATGTTTCGTTAAGGAAAAAGTTTGGAAAACAAAGTACTAGTTTATACTAATTGCAGCTAAAAAAAAACATTCCTCGGCAGATAATTCAGAACATAAAAATGGCGAACGATTTAGAAAGGCTTTTTTGATTTACAAACTTAGCGTGTTATTTAGAGGCGTGTTATTTAGAGACGTGTTATTTAGAGGCGTGCTTTTTAGAGGCGTGTTTTTTTATATTTATATCTCTTTCAGACTATTTCAGAAAAGTTAGACTCCTTTCAGCATCATGTCAGATGATACCCACTTCCATTTTCGTATGTTAAAAATATTAAGATACAGTTGATGGAAAATTTTCATTTCTAAGTCCTCGATGGAGTACAAAATGCCTCTTAGCACCCAACTTTGATTGATATAGACACATTTACATCTATTCGCTTAATTATATTGGAAATGTGTACTATAATCCGTGTACTTATATTTTCAAGTTTTATTTTTAATTCGTAACATACACATAGTCTATAGCGAACAAAGTACAATGAAGACTTATTCTTAATGTTCACTATATGAGCAACGTAATTTATTTAATATTGCAATAAATCAAAAGTCAATGTCTTGATTTAAAAAATGTATCATTTAATAGCAGTATAGGGCATAGGCCGATTGAAGTCTTCGATCAATACAAGGCTTTGAAAAAAAAAAAAAAGGTTATTGCGTTAAGACGTCACGTGACCCTCTTGACCAAAACAAAAAAGTCAATTCCAGTTGACTATATAGCCGGCGGCAGTTAACTCCCTGGACGAGTCACACTGTATTTTATGACGGTGTTAGCAGACGAGCGCTGAGAGACGGCTTTAAGTTTGAGAACAGAAAAATACGAAATCTTCACCATATTTGGAAAGCCAACTTGTCAAGAATTATTAAGCTTACATTTGGGACATCAATGTTTGCAGTTAGCGAAACACTGCATGCACAAAAAATGGAATCGTCTGCGTTCCAGTAAAGCCAAGAATGTGTCTGAAAGAGGCGGCTATGAACACTTGTCCAACGATATAGCGTCAGATTTGTTAATTTTCCAAACTATTGATTCCTTAAGAATTGTTCTTTCATTCTCGTCAATATTTTAGAATAATTTTTCCATAGCGCTTCCTTCAAACCATAGCGTGCTCACTCTCTGGACGATAATCTAGAATCTCACTAAGCTCAAATCAATTCCCCAATTAAAAATTCCTTGCCTACATCGGAATTTGAACTCAAGCCTCCTTGTAAGGTAGTAAAGTGGTTTATATCAATATTGCACACATTTGCCTTTAAAAAAAACGAAATTGATATGCGCTACATCATGAAATAAAATTGCGACAGACAAGCCAAATTTCGACATATTTTTTAGTATAAGGTGGACATCAGGATTAAATATATTATCAGACAAAATGATTTACGGTCAATGACTGCAGACAGATCTATTGGTTGTGGAAACAGTGTGGAGAAAATAGAAGGAAGAAAAATGGATTTAAAAAATGCGACAGCCAGTTATGCTTCTAGCATTTACTAAGAATAAAGTTAACGTGGCATATGTCAGGGCGCCTGATAATGTTTAGTGTGTTTGAGTTCAAGTCTAGATCTCCCTTAGAGAATGTCCGAAACGCAACACTTCAAATTGGTTTGATTTTTATTAGACTATTATGCTTAAAATATTGGAATAAGATTTTGAACATACAGATCTAATTTCTTTTTTTAATGTTAACTAAAAGACTCATATTTACAAAAACATGTCTTTCTTTCTTGTTGTGTCTGATTTGATATCTACTCCCCACCCCCTCTCATTCTCTCTCTCTCCCTATCTCTCTCTCTCTCTCTCTCTCTCTCTCTGTATTTAAAAGAGAAGCACATTCTCTGCATAGGTACGTATGTGTGTTTCTGTGTTTAACATGTCTTTTTTTGTGTGCGAGTGCGTTAATGTGTGGGTATGTGTGTAACCAATTTTTGTGAGTAGGTTGTTTCTTTTTGAACGACATTTCATGTGCTTCTCATCATTTGAGCTCAGAATGTCCCTCATCGCCCAACGTTAGTCTACGCCCATGACGTAAATAATGACCAGTATTATAATACAGTCATTAAAACGCTTTTATTCCTAAGGTCAGCTAACGCTAGAGAAGTTGAAGTAATTAATGAACGTCCAAATAAAATCATTTACTCATTTTTCTACACGACACACAAGAGAAATGTTTTGATGGCTCTACTGCTGCACATTTAAAACTAATTTACATCTAAACCCCACAAACACATCTTTAGTCAAGTCTTTCATATGAACACACAAGTTATGACATTGTAAATATTTAACGTTAAATGATTTTAGCGTTGAAGTTTAAGGTTAACGTACGTCGTCAAATATATGAACGACAAATTAAGCCCTGAAATATTTATTTTTTTTAATCTTGTCAGACTCAATGCTTGTAAAAATCAATGACTTCAAGATATTTTAAGTACGGCATTCCGTGCTAGACCATTATTTATTACCTATTTCCTGTTGAAAATGTGTATACATATTTAATGTTATTCAAATCGTCTGCTCGATACATATTTCTAATGATTGAAGAGATAGAAGGAAAAAGAAAGTCGTTATTGTTGAAAGCTTAGTACAGTGGCGGCCTTAGCAGTGCGCGGAACTCTGTGGCAAATGTCATATCAGGGCTATGAATATGTCTACGATGGGCTGTCGATTACAAAAGATTCTCTTTATCGCGGGGCAGCCCTAAGGCGCGGGGCCTGGGACGGTTGCCCCACTCGCCATCCCCCATAAGGCCGCCTCTGCATTAAGTTTCTAGGAGCTTAAGTCTCTCGGGATGTTTGGACTGAGATTGGAATCGCTTGAATGATGGCATACATCTTGATGTTTGAAATTGACTAGTAAGCATGTATCTTAGTTAGCTAAGTAATAGAATTAGTAGTTGATTGAGTAATTGAATGAGCCGACGCAACTATATTAGGAACATTTTAAAGTGGTTTATACTGATTTAAACCAAAACAAGTTAATACACAATACTACTATCTAGCCGCATTACTAATTAGTCTCAAAACAAAGAAGCAATATCATTTTAATTCTTCTTCTAAAGTTTCTGTTTAAACTTACTATGGGATAGAAATGGGATTAAGTCTAAAACGTATTGCCCGAACAGGACTAGTCCTAAGTCTACTCTTCTTATGTTTTCCATTTATTTATTCATTAAAATTTTAAGAAATTTAAATAGATCTAATTAATTACATTAGACTCTACAAAACTTTAATTTTTCAGAAAATTAACTATTTCAAAGTGCTTATTTCAATAAAAGCATTCATTAATGAAGAAAATTATCAAAAGACAAAATACTTCTTTGATATTTAGACAATGAAAACATAATATTACATTTTTCATGTTTAAACTTTTAACTTGTATTTAGTTTTTTTTTAATTCTTGCTAGCAAATTTGAAAACATTTTGCAAGTTACATTAGTACATCATGATTTAAACTTTCTATTGACTTAAAGTCTGTATTATAACATAATATTGGACGTAAGAATTATTATATTTCTCCCAGAAATCAATTTCTTGGTTTCTATTTGGTCATTAGAATATTTAAGGATGATTTATATGGGATAAAGATCTAGCTCCGAACAAAATTATTCCTTCCAGTTTTTGCACTATCGACATTCTTCTTCTTATTTTGTTAAGTGGTACAGTACAACTGGTCTTCTCTAGTGGACAGTCGTACATACTATGTACGCATGATGAATACTCTAGAGATCTTTGTAGTTCTGTCTTTGAGTATTTTTGGTTGGTTGTTAAATCCCAACAAAGCTTTTTTTTTTCAATGCTCTCAAATCTCCAAGACACTTTTGTTATTTTCTGATATATTATTCACAATAGAGTTGTCTACAGTACTGAATGTACTTACACGAATGCTTTCAGGGCTAACTGGAAATTTCTGACACCATTATAATAGATATAAAAAAAATGCAAACCTCTTCAAGGACATGTGACGAGAGCTAATTGTATGCAATAAATAGTTTTTATCAAGTGTACAAATTAAAGAGAAATTAACCATCGTCCAAAGAAGCAGATGACTCTAACATCATCTGCCCTATAGATCTCATGGTCTAAAGATGTACGATACTTAGCCTGAATTGTTTTCTAATCTGAAATGATGGATTTTTTTAGCATGTTACTAAAACGCGCAGAGCACGTGCTGATATGCTAATTCAATATTTGCACTGCCCTCTCCCACTAGCTGTACACCTCAAAGAACCATGCAATATAGTCCATGTTATTCCAGCAAACAAGTGAGATACAAAGTCATAGACTTTTAGGGTCCAACTATCACAGTTCAATATTGAAGTGTTTTTATTTGTTCCAGATGTGAGACTCAAGATCGAAACATTTCAAAAGGAAGTGAAAGACTTCTTGTCCAAAAACTGTTTCATGTCTGTCTCCTCCTCAATCAAAGCCCATCTCTGACGACATAATTACCATAAGTCGCTTCTAATTGGTCTGATCTGTTTTCAGACTTTCTGTGCCACTTCCTGTCTACCATATCCTGTGCTCTCGATCAATGGGCTACCACGTGGTTCACAAAGTTTTTGGTTTTAGGCTCTTTGAGCAGCTACCCCAGTGACGTCTGTATAGAAAGTCTAAGACTTGATTTCTTTATATAGGACATATGTCCACGGCATTGTTCACATTAGTAGAAAAGTCGAAATAATCAATGCCCAATTATATATATATATATATATTATATACAATAATATCTGTATATTGAAGGTAAAAGGTCAACTGTTTTTGTGTGTGGCCCACAGTTTACGATGGCCAGCACAACGAACAGCCGCCTTTATTTTCATAAATTAATGTCAGGTACCCATTAGAGCCTGGTGGACTCAGAGGCGAACTTGAGATCGCAAGATTAAAAATCCTAGTCTTCACCAGGATTCGAACCCGGACCCAAGTTTGGAAGCCAGGTGCTCTATTAGTAAGTCACTGCGCCTCCCATATATTCATATATATATATATATATATATATACATATATGATATACATTAACGGATTGAGGTACTTTCGCACTTACGGTTTATGGGTTAGGGGTGCAAAACAAACCCCCTCCCCACCCCAAAGCTCATAAACAAAATCCCAGATCAGCCTTCGACGAAAGTAAATAAAATAAAATAAGGAAATCCCAAAGGGAGGTGAGACATGAGGCTTTGAACTGAATGGAGTTATTGCAAAGTGTGAGCGTTGTCTTTTCTTTAAGTACCACAAGCTTTGTTCTTAGTCTTTATTTCACAGCCTTTTTTTAATGCTCTGTGTGATAGGCTTTACATATAGGATAGACAGAGAGAGAAAGGGAGGGAGAGAGAGAGAGATGACCATTATTAATTAGTATAGCTTAAAGAACAATTTTTGAAATTATCCTGACATTATTGAAACGATAGTTTTGCAGGTCATTATAATGGATAAAACAAATACATGTTTGAGTCCAATACAAATCTGCCATGTATTTACATGGTGTAGAGAGAAAGGGAAGACTTACTAAATGCTGGATCAAATGATTAGAGGATTCGGTCAATGCTTTTTCTGCTTTAGCGTCAGTGTGAAGTTGAGATCATTTTGGAAATAATATCCTGTGTTGCTTATACTTGCAGACCTTTGTCTGGCTTTCCTGGTGTCCCCGTGGCTTAACTTAATAGATCACACCAAATAAATAAATAATGTGTTGAGAAAAAAGTACAAGAAAAATATCTCCTGATTCTGTTAGACCAAAGGTGCAAGAAATTGACATTACATTCTTCAAGAAACAATTAAATAGAAATGTCTAATGACTTTTTCGATTACATTTGACGATTTTCTTATCAAGTACTAAAAAACATTCTTGGATAATGCGCTAAACCTATCTTAAGACAGATTGGATATTAATTGAAGCATGAGTTTAGTTTAGTTGAGAATCCTATGGTCTAGCATGGCACGGTCGCATCGCAGTACTCAGGTGACGGGTTTTAATCTGTATATATAATTTTCTACGTCGCCCAACCATGTGGGACACCACGCACGCACGCCGACTCTCTAACCCTCCTCCCGATGTAAACACACTATGACGAAATTAATACCCGCGGGTCGCGGGTAATATATAGCTAATAAATTAATGAATACTTTTTATTCTAACCCGGAACCTTCAGCTTTTATGAATAACAAAACACGCTGGCTTCCCATCGTGCAGACTGGACAAAGCAGAAGAGGCACACAGAAGGCGAAAGACAGCATGAAAGAATTGAAAGAGATTCTGTCCAAGGCCAAATACAGATAAGAATGGAGAAAAACTTTCAACAGATCTTGTGTGGTGCCCCAATTTTGCAACATGAGGTTCTATATTGGGGATATTAAATATACTAACATACAATAATTAATAATGTTCTTGAGCCCTTGAATTCACTCTCATAATAGTAGGTCTACACAGGGGCATAGCTAGGGATTTGGGGGCCCGGGGGGATTGACCTGTTTGGGGGCCCCTTTTCATTGTGACATTCGACAGTGGCGTAGCATCAATGAACCCGGCCCACGACCACTGCGCTTGGGCCCATGACTCTTGACTTGTTGAGAACTTAGGGATGACACCAAAGTAAAAACATTGGTAGTATTACAGGAATTGGGGAAGGGGGATGGGGAGAGTTCGGTTAAGAAATAGGGATAGTCCAGATTGTCACTAATTAAAATTTCGATAAGGATGCAAAGCTTAATATGTTTTTATTTTGTTTTGTATTTAAAATATGTAATATCAACCCGGTTATTCTTGGAACAGAAATCTTGCACTCTTAATCTACTTATGATGTAGATTCACTATTTTATATACTATGTAAATATAAGCTAATCTCATTTCACAATGTCTACTTAATTCTTTCATCATCATCATCATTATCAAACTCCATTAGAGTGAGGGCTTGAGAGGCTCAAATCCTCTCTTGCAAAAGCCCTGGACAGAAACCCTGCTGTCTTGCGTAGTGCATGAATGTCGCCATACAGGTCGAGAATTTTGGGTTTCCCAGACCTGTCGAGACGGAGATCAGCAAGTCTGGGGCAGTCAAACAGAATATGAGGCACGCTTTCCTCTTCTTCCCCGCAGCGGGGGCACCGTGAATCAAAATTTGGCCATAGCCGCGAGAAATATGAGCCAACAGGACAGTGGCCTGTCCTGCACTGTGCTATAATAGCTTGCTCAGCTTCCGCCACGGGGAAGTGCGGTCAGGGCGCCTCATGCGCTCCCAGACTCCACGGGCTTTCTGGGACTTGTCCCAGCACTCAAACCACTTTTCCATTTCTGTTTTTTGTATTATAGCCAGGGCTTGATGAAAGCTTACAGCCTGATATGTGGGTGGAATTTGCCCTCCCTGGTGGGCCAAAGAGTCTGCAATTGTGTTGCCAGTCACACCTATGTGACTCGGTACCAACTGCATTATTACAGGGGTGCCATAGCGTTGTTTAATGTTATGTGAAGTCATGATGACAGTGTTGATATTGGGGGGCCATAGTCCGGGGCTTTGCGAAGCCTGTAGTACAGATCTTGAGTCAGTGACCACAACAATCTGTGTTGCCCTTAAATGTCCCTCGCCGAGTTGAGAGTCAATGACTTTTAAGGCTTCACAGACTGCCATGATCTCCGCATCAAAACTGCAAACACTACCACATGGTCCAAAGATTTTGACTGTGTAAAAGCCAAGAAAGTCGATGTAGGCTCCATAGCCTGCTCTTCCAGAATCTATTGATGCCGACCCATCAGTGTATGCAAAAATAGCACTGGGCTTGAAGGTATTAATGGTCTCCAGAGCTACTTTATTCTTTAAACTTAACTGTTTACGAAATGATAACAAAGCTAAAATTGAAAAGCGCGCATGCGCTGAGGTTTCCATTTTTAAAAAAAAGGAGCAAAAAAACACAACAGTATTCTATGGTCTGGACGTGGATGCGTTATCCTGCTTTTCTAGTGTGTTTTTTTACCTTTACCTATCCCTTAGTCTGTTGGACCGTTCGGGCACCAAGCACGACTCGTCGACCGTCTTTCTCCATTCCTCCCTCTCCCTTTCTCAATGGCAGGCCCGTTTAATCCTTAATGTTGTCCTCCCATCGCTTTCTGTGTTTGCCTCTTCTTCTTTTTCCTGGTACTGTTCCCTGTATGAAGGTCTTTGCAAGCCACGAAGATAATTTTTGATCTTGCGTATTTTTTAAAATATAGTTAGCAGGTCATCATGTGGTCCGATCGCTGCAGCAACGCTGTCTCTAATCTCTTGGTTTGTGATGCGGTCTTTGAATGTGATACCTAGAATCCTTCTGTAGCTTCTCAATTCCATTGCTAGGATCCTCCTTGTGTGTTAGTGTACATGAAGGAATAATATGAATAAATCATTTTAAAAAAAAACCCATTGAATCCGATGAAGTTTATATTGTGAAATAGTGTAAGATATTCAATGAAGACGATGCATCCTGGAAAGTCTTCATCGCATTGTTTTGTTGTCTTCTGTATTGTATACAAAATGCTAATGTAATCATTATATGAAAATAAAAAGGAGATGAAGTCTAATCAAAATAAAAATAACATTAATATTTAGCAAGCCAAAGAAACATCAGAGTGTTAACATAGGAATCGTTCAAGTTGAACATGCTTGCGCTATTTGCAATTAAGAAGGTAATCGAATTGGGGAGCAGGTTTATAATAGGAAACTAAATGTATCATGGATTAGTGCCATTCTCTGACAAATGCCTAGTGTTTGGTTGAAACTTGGTTCATAGCTCTTAAATAAATTTAACATATTTACACAAAAATCTCAGAAAATTGCTATGAATATTCAAATTTGACTGGAAATCAAAGCCCAACAGATTCAAAACGAGATAATAGATCTGTTGAGCAATGCAGTTCTGGACAAAAAAAAACTGGTACTTTAGGACATCCATTCTACACCATTCGTCTATTTCATGGGTGGGCAAATTACGTCCCGCGGGTCACATGCGGCCCGCCTGAGTCTTTTATGCGACCCGCGAATACCTAAAGAAATGAAAAGTGCCCACAGATTATACATATAAAAAAAATGCGTATATATTTTAAAATAAATAATTCTAAATATCTCTATGAATTTTAGAAAGTTATGATTCTTATCACTAATGTGGAAGAGGCTAAAGAAACATTGTCCCTACATATCATTCTAAAAAGTTTAAAGTAAACGAAGATTATTCTTATTGACAATATTTCAAAACATACAGTCAAAGACACAAAATCAGGCCAGTATTTATTTACTATTATGAAGAATCTGTTAAAAGTGTTAAGTTAGCTTGGAACAACATGGCATGTGTAACAACTGTCTGTACTTTGACTGATAAAATTATAACAATATCCCAACTATAAACTCTTAACGGGAAAGTTTGCGCCAAGCTGCATTGGATCTCAAACATATTATTGACCTAATCATATCAGGGATAAATCCTATCAGAGCTAAGGGACGTAACCACAGGTAGTTTCTAGAAGTACTTAAGATTTGGAAACAAAACATTGCAATGTTCGGTACCACAGAATTATCCGCTGGCCTAGCAAGGGCAAGATTGTATTGAGAAGAATATGGTATATCAAGGAAGAAACTATGTTCCTTGAAAGACATTGATTTTGACTAACATCTTTAATGAATAGTGAAAGACTTCACTTTATACATCGGGAGTATTGCAGTAGGTTGTTTCCACATGCAATGTAAGTGCATGTTAAATCTTTTCAAACAAAGCTATCCCATTTCTACAGGCAAGCAAGTGAAAACAGGTTTAGACAATTTTTGTTTGTTGAAAGGTGAAACTATTTCAAGTGAAATGTTGAAAAGTACAAGACTTATTTGGATTCCTTGACATGAAAACAAATTTTAAGACGCCAAGAGCTTGGAACCAGTTTTCAATACCCATAGCTCACCATTAAGTGCTGAAACTAATTCAGCTCCAGAGGAAAAACCTTCAAGCAAATTACGACTTTAAAGAGAAGTTCCAGTCAGTTCTTCCGCGGGAGTTTTAAAGTTCCAAAATCTGTATTTCTATACTTTAAAAAGAAAATTTGTTGCTAAGCTTTCAGTTTATTTGGGTCAACATACATCTGTAAACAAGTTTTTTTTTCGTTTGAAAATAAATAATTGTAATAACAGGTCGATGCTGCTGTCTTTAATTTGAAAGCAGTCGCAAGGAGAACAAATAGTAAGCTTGTTCCAGAGTTCCAAACATTAAGTATGAGTGTAAACAGTTAAATACTTCACATTAAGTACAACTTTACATTTTTGGTGAAATGTTATAATATGAAAAGACTATAGCAAAATAAATATAAAAATTCGTAACAGTAGTTTAAGAAATGGTTTATGTAGGGAGTGTAAAAAAAATGAAATGTAAATGTATAAAACATTATAATGTGAATTAAAAGATAGTATACACAGTTAGCTATCGTATTTTTCTGATTTGTAATTACATATTTCATACACATATATGCGGCCCCCAATTCCCAATTTTTTTTAATGAGGCCCTCGATTGCAAAAGGTTGCCCACCCCTGGTCTATTTCATTGGTGGCAGCGCTCAAGACAAATAAAAAGTTGATATCAAATTCGTATTTTTAATTATTTTTTTATACTGCTATTGATCTCCAATGACGGAACATCCAAAGAAATAGAAATTAGATAGTTTTTTTTAATATATGTGAGAATCAGACGTCAGCAGAATTTACTGAACAAATGCTTCAAGTAATGGAACAACATTTATCCTTAAATAAACTACGAGGCTAAAGCTATGAAGGTGCTTCCAATATGATTGGATACTAGAATGGCCTTTGGGTAATGTTTCATCAGAAGAAGCCGCTCACGTATTTAGAAACAGATGCACTGATTTCTTACTTGGCTACTTAGAAGGCCAGAGAAAAAGTTTTAGTAAATAAATATTCGATCTATTTACTGTTAAATAATGGACATAGAACTAGATACTAGTTTGTATCAATGTTTCAAAGTTTGACACTTAGAAGTGTTTTATGAATGTATATGTATAGAATGAGAACTAAAACTCATCAAACATTTCTTTATATATTTGAAACACCGTTAACTTGTTTCATTCTGTTCCAAAATTTCACAAACATTGACTATAAATTCGTGTTGGAATTCTAACAGAGTTAAACGATAAAATTATTAAAAGCTTCTCTACTTGCATTGGAATGTCTTTTGGTCAATGGACCGATACATTGAGATGACTCCATTATTTTGTCCTACATTGTATTCGTCTTATTAGGCCCAGCATTATATATTCTTGAACCCTGACCCCACGGTTATCATGCTACGCCACTGACATTCGACATTATGACATGATAATGTATTAATAAATATATAACCCTACATTCAAACTAGTATAGTATATCAGTAAAATTAACAAGATTCAGAAAGTTTCTCCTACAGCTTGGTTCAAGATTTAAGGAACCCGCCATGTATTACTCTCCTTTTTTAAACTCCAGGCTCAAGCTTCTTTCAATCAGTTTGGACCATCTCTGGGGTGAATTGGAAAAAAGTTGAACAATTCATGTACAGTTCCAAAAAAAAAAAGGTGACAATCGCTGGATCTATCTCAGCAGAAAGAAGAGCTGCCAAGTTCAGAGAGTGATTATCACAGTTCAGAAATGTATGTCTAAGAGACAAACGGCCATTCATTGTGACTGCGTTATCATAGGTATGACCTCTTCACAGATCAAAGTCCAGTCCAATTTTTTAAAGAGTTTTCAGAACAAGTTCTTCATAATGTTGTCCATCAGGTTTCAAAATTTCAAAGTCACCAATGAATGACTCTTTTACTTTGAAAGTATTAACATGCAAGTAACGACCTATTAGAGAGACTTGTTCTTGGTGAGAAACATCTGGGGCTGGAATCAGGCATCAGAGAAAAGTAACAAACTTTCTTTGACTTGTCCCAACAATTGATTCCCTAACGTTATTGTCTATCAAGTTTATTAATTAGCTCATTTGGAATTTCTGGTGATAAATAATGTGTCTTCCCATATTCGGTTCTATGTATGTGGTGTTTCGTAACCTATCCGTTCCTGCAAGAAATTTCAAATATGCTGGGAAGTTCCCAGGATTGTGTGAATTCAGTTTTTCGTTGTGACCACGTAAAACTTGAGTTTGTTTTTGCTAAGTACTTAATAACTGCTGCTAAACGCTTCAGAATATCTCTCCAATAGCCTACTGCTGATATTTCAAAATTTGCGCACGAAACATCTGTGACAGATCATCTGGTTCTGCCTTAAGCTTTTCTTCTTCTAGTTTCCACTTCAAAAGAGCTTGTCTATGGTGGACTCTTTCTTCGTGTTCTTTCAGTCTCGCAGGTTTCTTCCATTTGGTGAAACCAACTCCTGGTTTGTTCAATGAACTAGATGTCTTTTCTGATGCCTCAGAAAACAACACATGCAAAACAAAACAGACATCCCAAGTGTGGAGAGAAGAGCAGCCAAGAGCGGTTGCAAGTTTCTCCTGTTGGAAGCTTTCTAGTGAACCATAATGATGTCAAACTTCGTGATTTATTTTTGGTAAACTCTACTGGAAACTATACTGTTCATTTTTGGTTTGGAAAATAAGCTACCCTTTAACAGAATTTTGCTCGCAATTCCTCAGATAAAATTCCAGGCTGGATATATCCGAAGTCTTTGTACTAAATTACAGCTTCTTCACTAGACAAAGTGATTTTGGAAGACCATCATTAGATACTTCAGACTGTGGTAAAAGTATGAATCATCTGAATAGTGAGATACTTTTCTTCGACACGTTCATGGTCTCCTTTGTTTTCAGTGCTCTTATCAGACTTCTTCTTGAATGAAAAGGAGGATGAAATAAACTACACTATATACCAAGCTACTCCTAGAGTAACACGGCACTAGTCAGCGCTATGGGAGTTACCTCTTTGAAAATGAGAGTAACCCAGCACGGAAAGAGTTAATAATCTGTGTGGAATACATACAACAAGGGCACTAACTTATATAACAACGGGAAAAGCAAGTTTACATGACAGTGACGTAATATTTAATTTATTTAAAAACAAAATTTCGGACACTCATTTGGGGTCCCTCAAGTGGGGTCTCGGGGGATATTCAAAATCTACGCCTCCTCCCCCACCCTAGCTACGCCGGGGGTCTACATCTATTAAAATAGTATCTAGACTCTAGATCTAGATCTAAATATATGTAGGCCTACAAGAAAATATTTTTATTTCAACAAGGTTACAAAGGCAGTTTGTTTGGAAACACAAACTCAAAATCGGCACCCGAATTGGTCCAACTAGAGACGTCACGAAGATTTGAACACGGAACTTCCGGTTCCCAGTGATTTACCCCTCAGCCACAACATCTCCATACATTCATTTAGCGTAAAGTTATATTTTTAAAATGATTATTATTAACTTTATCCATACATTCAAATTCAAGATAACATTTTATATAGTGAAATTAAAAAGGATTTATTCTTCTTACAAAATTAGATAAATTGGCAACACGAAAAAAATTCTTGACCTACTTTAGGTAGTGAGCGAGCTAGAAATGACTTGAAAGACTTGGAGTACTTGGACCAGTCATTCTCCTTGCAAAAAAAAATTAATGCCTTTATTGCCTTTTGTCATACAAACTAGATCTCGATCTAGCTAGATCTAGTTCTAGATCTTGAATCTAGAACTACATTTAGATCTAGAACTAGATCTAAGTCTAGATCTAGAGAAAGATCTAAGTGTAGATCTAAAACTATATATAGAACTATATCTAGATCTAGAATCTTGATATAAAATCTAGATCTAGACTAGAGTTCGTATGACTTTACATGTTTACTTAAAATTAAAAAGAAGTTTGTATCGAAATTCTTTTTTTTTTTAAAGTTTCAATCAGTATTCCATTTAATGAGTTAGTTAATAAATGGAAAATATATTTTATAATGACCCGTCCACACTTTTTCCATTGTGACCTTAGATGCAAATTTTTTGTACCAATGTGCGAATCTATGAATGAAGCTTAAGTTATTAATTAATAAGTCTGTGACCTTTTTAAAAAACATACCTCCCCTGAAGTTTTTCATTTAAAAGTGTGTTGTTTTTTTTATCTGCTTGCATAAATAATTTTAAAAATTAAATGTCGCCGTAGCATCAGAGCTTTGAATGATCTAAATATCATGATGTCCGATTTTCATTTTCTCTTCTGATTTCTGAGACAGACAAACTATACAAAACTATTAGCGTATATTCCCCTTCGGGGGGCGCTAAAATGGATTTAGGTCGATTAGCTTCCTAGTTTTATAGCTCCATTCATAGCCTACTCTCTTTACATTCACTCATTCGCTTTCTTATAACATTATTATTTCGTTTAATTGTTTCCAAAATACTCTCAGTGACTATATCGTCAGTGTTACGCAAATTAAGACCCACGGGTCGGGGGTAATATATGGCTAGTTAATTAAAATAAAGTGACTTTTTAATGAATATTTCTAATTCTAACCCGGAACCTTCAGTTTTCCTAAATACCTTCAGTGAAGTCCAGTAGGGAATTGGAACCTACGTGGGCGCCATTATCCCGTTGGTCGTTAGAGGGGCTTTTATCTAACAACCAGGCCTGGTCATGGGATTCCCCATCCCGAGTCCTGTCTGAGGACTCCCTGCGGTAGACGGTCAAATCGGTTGAATGGGCCAGACCGGGCCGTGCGTGTACACAGCGCATCGTCCCCGTTCCTGGACCCCACTCACTACAAGTGCTGACTGTGGGGAGTCTCATATTCCTATAATGTAACCGCCACTGTTCCGTGCAGGGACCGACACCCCAGCTAACGGGATACTGATTAAGGCCCACTTTGTGGAACGGCGTGGCGGACTTTTTGGACTGGTGTGCAGGCTACTTGTTCCATCCCTACCCCGAGTGAGATAAAAAAAAAAAAAAAAGCTCACCCAGGGGGTCCCGCAAGGGCCTGGTTCGCTACTCTAAGCCTATCTAGTTCCACTACTAACTGGAAATTATAAATACCAGAACACGCTTCCCATCGTCCAGACTGGAGTTCAAATTAATATTGTTTTTGAAAATTTAGCTCGAAAACCTCCCAGATGATTGAGTACATGATTGATTCAAAATAATTGATGCAATAACATTCAATATAGGCAGGGCCGGTCCTAGCTATTGCGGGGCCTTATGGGAAACGGATTGCGCGGGGCCTATTCTGGGTAGGGATAAGCATAATAAGTGAAAATTAAGATTTTGTCTTTGCATTTTATACATATAAGATAAGATAAAATCAAATTAACTAAGTACAAAATCGCGATCAAATTAAATTTACGAACTTTAGCAAAGTCGTAAAATTCTGTTTCCTACATAGATCACGCTCAATAGCAAGAATTGCCACATTGTTCAACCTCTCTTCGTGAATTGTTGACCTTAAGTAATTCTTGTTTAGTTTAAGACGCGAGAAACTTCTTTCACAAGATGTCACAGTTACAGTTCAAATCTCAGCTGCAAGGAGTAAATTGCAGTGTTCACAATTCTGTTGAAGCATTTTATCCTATCGCCATCTTTAGCTTTTCCAGGTATGAAGTTTTCCACAGATTTATCATACTGCCTTTTCCTTTGACGTTTGGCTGGAAAGATTGCAACAACATCCATGTTTCCAGCCAACTTCTTTTTGCTGTCACAAGAAGAAACAACAGGAAGAAACTTCAAACGTTCATTCACAACCACAAGCTCTTCCACATTAACACTTTCTGAGAGATACCGATAACATCTGCTCGTGGTGACTTATGTCTGGAGTACAATCCAATATCACTGCATTCTGGATGTCTCGAAGGATAGAATTCACCACAGCATCAGCTACTACAGTAATAAGTTCGTTTTGAATCTTCTTTCCCAGGTAACGATCATAAACTTCTGCATTGGTAACACGTCGACGTTGTTCCCCCATTACTGGATCAAAGTTTGCGAGTAATTGTACTACAACTAGGAAATTCCCATTACTTGGCTCTTCGAGTCTTTCAATGGTCCCACTCAAAGCTAAATTGCGCTACGCTAGAAATTGTACAATCGCAACTAGTCTTTGAAAAACTTGATTCCAACGTTTAGTCTCAGAATAAAGCATCTCCTGGTGAACTTTGTCAATACCTGCTTTTTTTTTTTTTTACTTTGTCTTGCTCCAGCTTCACAGCAACTGGTCATGGCGTCTAAATGCCTTTGCGATTTTTCATGCTCTGCTAGCCTTGTGGTACAGCTTTGCCACTGGTCAAATCCTTCATTTAAAAAGGAACTTTTTTTGTTTTTCCAGTAGACGACAGTAGAAACAATAGATCTTGTCTGCTGATGCCGAATATATCAGCCAAGGACTCAAAACACTTTCACCATTACTCAGGTTTGGTTTGCAATGCACTTAAGAGAAATGTCTATCATCCTTATTTTTCGGAAAATTCTCCAAAGTAATCTCAGGTGGACCTTTTTGTAATAAATAGTCAATACAAGATCTTACCATTTTTTCTAGACTCATGGCAGGATATTACAGATTTTTCAATGAATCGACCACATTTAGCTCATTATCTATAACTACATGTTGATCAGTTATTAGATTATTGCCTTCATTCCTTAAGACATGTTGATCAGTTATTAGTG
Source organism: Biomphalaria pfeifferi (assembly GCA_030265305.1). Taxonomy (NCBI): domain Eukaryota; kingdom Metazoa; phylum Mollusca; class Gastropoda; family Planorbidae; genus Biomphalaria; species Biomphalaria pfeifferi. The sequence goes on from JASAOG010000019.1 coordinate 6,075,869, forward strand.
TTACATCATTTTCTTCTTCTCTGCACCACTGCAGTTTTTGCATTCTTCATAGAATCTGTTTCAGCTGTCTCACTAGAAGTGATTATCTTCTCATTTTCGGGTTTTGATCGTTTTTAAAACGTATTTTAGTTTTATTGCAACTTTCGTTTCAGTTAAAATTCGCATTATTAGTATATTTTTATTTAAATATTAAATATTTTTATTTAAATATGAAAGCTGACAAGGCTTTTTTTTTATTCGCGTAAGATTTGTGTTTTCCATATAACACCTTTGTCTATTTTTCAGGAGATTTTAGTAATAATTTCCACGACTTTTTCGTATATTGTGCACCATTATGCAATTACAGATATACTTGGCGAGGGGCCTATGAAAGCATGGGGCCCACTGCGGCCGCATAGGTTGGAGTGGCTTAAGACCTTGAATATAGGAGAGGTTTTTAAAAAGCATTTTCTATGTTGACCTTTTAAATGCTTGGCATTATCCAAACGATCGATTGAATCCTATGTGTCAGTCATTTAAAGTGCGTAGCTTTCAATTAAGCAATAATACCTGTGAAGAACACCCTTTACAGAAGTGTTATAGTCCAAAATTTCTAGGTCATAGCCTTCCCGCGGGCTCGCAAAGGCCTTCATACAGGGAACAGTACCAGGTCAAAGAAGAAGAGGCACACAGAACGCGAAAGACAGCAAGAAAGAATGGACGGGCCTGCCATTGAAGAAGATTCTGTCCAACGCAAAATACAGAGAGGAATGGAGAAAAATGTTCAACAGATCTTGTTTGGTGCCCCAACTGTGCAACACACTAAGGGATAGATGAAGGTGACGATAAAGAGCCTTCCCGCGAGTGAATGACTTAATTTCATATGACTGCAATGAGTCATTGACTGCCACTAACATCTATTTCGGGAGTATTTCCTTTAACTATCATTAAAAGTAGGTTTCAAGCCTCTACTAACTTTAGTGTCAATGAATTAGGACAGCAATTATGTTTTGTGAACTAGTGATTCAGCTTAAATGTGTGTATGTCACATGTGCTACTATTCTATCAGCTTCAAATAACAGCACAGCGTGTGTCGCTGTATCCTCTCGGTGTGTTGACTGTCCATGATTGCCAGGAGATATTGTCACTATCACTAACCGAGCCATCCAATTAATTAAGCTGAATCACTCACAAATGTGACACGACCGGTTGTGTCCTGGTGATGTTAAATAGAAATAATGGTTAGAGACTCGCTTTTGAAGTTGTCGCTTTGAGAGCTGCACTTTGAGATAGGCGAAATGTGTAGACCAGGAGCGGGGCATTTCCCTTCTGAGTCAGGGGTAAATAAGATATTGTCAATGGTTTACTTGACATACGAGTAGCCTTGTGCAATAACGAAGGAGTCATCATACATTTTTTTCACTTTTCTTCTTTTATAAGTAAAGCTAAGTTTTTTGTCAGCACGGGGGAAGACTATGTGACCCTCGATCATCAAAGTTTTTTGAAGCAGAGAGAACGCTGAGATTCGAGGTTAGAATCTTAATATTTTTAACAATTAGTAGCATTCAGCATTCATATATGCATATATAAAAAGTCTTTTTCTACAAACAAATCTTAAGGGGTGAACCGAAAAATGCCTGTCATATATCTTAATACAACAGACAGAAGCTCCTTTTTTATATAAAAAAAAATTATCAATCCCCACTACTTGATTAATTGGGTTTGTTGGACTGGTCCGTGTCGTTTCTTTGATTCAAAAGTATTAGGCCGGAAGTCGCTTTTTTCCCTATATATGTTTGTATTGTTTAGTTCTCTCTTTAAATTAAACTGACATTAGTATGCTATAATTTTAAGTGTACCTGATAGAGAAAAAAATTCTGCACAAAAATACAGGTAGTTGGGATCAAAAGACCTGAAACTAGCGCGTGAAACTAAACATTTACAGTACTTTATTTGATGAGTATTTTACCCAAGATCTGTGTTGTTTTTTTAAGACTAGCTTATTTCATGTACCCGGCATTTTCCGATACACAATTTCATACACAAAATAATTGTTGAAAAAAATTGTAGTGATTTTAAACTTTAAAAGATTTCTTAAAAAGGTGTTACTCTAATCAATTTTGAATATTATTTTGTTATGAATGTCACAGTTTATTTTGTGTCAGTTCTAGTTTCTTAAATTTTTCTTGAGTAAAGGGGTCGTTTTTCACCTAATGGGTTTACCTGATTTCTCCAAGCAGCCTTTGTAAAATATTGGTCCTAAATAATGTTATGTTTATAAACGAAAAATCGCATGGCTGCATTATGATGAATGTACGTGTTAGTTCAATATATTTTATATTACTAGGTCACTATAAATAATCGCATAAATAGACGTAAGTTTAATTTTTTTTCCGTTAGATAAAGTCACGTTGCAAATTTTTGTTTATATCCTAATTCTAAAAAGGAAAAATAATAGAATTACACAGTAAAAATAATCACTAAGTTTTTCTTTTTATAGTTTTGAAAGTCTGAGTTGTTTTTTTTTTTTTTTTTTGCAGATGTACACAAGCTACACTTTGAGTCAGTCCATCTCTTCTAATTGTTTAGAAATGAGTGTGAAAATGTAGGTTTCGATATTTTTAGCCTGAATTTAAGAAGTTACAAACTTCAAACAACTAATATATCGCCTCTTCCATAAAACTTTGTACTTAAAAAATAAATTTATCCAATGCTCGAAATCCTTCTTGTATACTTAGGCCCTATTTAAATCGGCCCGGTATCAATGTATTAAGCAGCAATAACCCCGCATAAAAATAAATGAAAGAAGATTGAGATATATTTTTGTGACGGTACGCACCGGTACGGGGGACCGGCACCTTATTTCAATGTCGGGAAAATTGATTACTTTTCTTGTAATTCAACGTTAATTGTTAATTTATTATTAGTTGAAAGTTAGGCAATCTATCACTGAGTACCGGAGCCTCTTTTTTAGTTTTACAAAAAAAAGCACTTTATATACTTTCAGCCGACATGCCGTATTATTAAAAACACCTCTATGTGAACTTCTCAATCATCTAGAGTCTTAGACAGTCATTATTTTAGACTAGATTTAAGTAGAGTCTAGACCTAGATTTAGTAGGCCTATTATTATATAAAAAAAATAATCAGTTATTATAGATATCATTTGCAATTGTATTATTAGGTCTAGGCATTGAAAAGTAAATCTATTAATAAACTATAATAGATCCAAGTCTAAGTACTAACTTATTAAATAAGTCATTATAAGTAGAAGTATTATAATGAATATTGTATAGATCTAGATTATAGATAGATCTATAGATAGATCTCTAGATTAGTAGATTAAGTATAGAGTATAGTAAACGTATTAGAGTATTATTAGATCTATGTCTTATGTCTATATCTAATAATTAAAAAACTTTAGTCTTTATAAATATCTAGACTTTTTCTAATAAAAACTGACTATAGGCTAGACTCGGCAATCTAGTCTCAAGATAGAATCTATAATATTACTAGATCTATTCGATTTTTATAAATAGATCTAGACTAGAATTAGATTATAGATGTAAATATACTAAAGGAGAGATGCTATGAGGCGTTAGCTAATAGCGTTGCAAAAGAAACAAACCTGGGTTTTTCTAAACTCTAATACTTGGTACGAAATAGTAAAACAGCACCTACCTAAATAAATCGTAACTAGCAAATCAAAAACCTATATTTATTGTAGTATATATAGGTCTGTGGTTGTATTTTATATAGCCTTCGTAACTTCTTCTATAGAGAAATGACTTTTGTAATTTCTTTTACTGAAAATTGGGCTATTCGCGTCTGACACATATATAATTTTTTTGTTCAGCAACAAACCCTATTGTTTAATGGATAGCCATTGCCTATGAATAATGAAGCAACATTTCAACTTGATTCGAGGGAAGTGCGCGAAAAAAGTGTACAAAATGTTATAAGGGGGGTAACTCCACATATACCGCCACATTTCTCAATAAGAAACTTTTTTTTTCGATACCAAAGAAATAATTAATTACTAATTATTAACAAATAATAATAATAAGGCTTGTCTTCGAGTGCAAATGTGGAATGCAGTATTCCCTGTGGGTACATAGCCCCAGCTGCAACCTACATATTTTGACACATCTATTGCAGGCATGACCATTGTCCGCCGATGTTTGATTTAGATTTTCTTTTTTCGATCTACCTCTGTCCTCGACAAGTGGATAGTCTTCTGGTTTCAAATGTATATCCCGCGGCCTCCCGCTTTCTCGTTAAGTAATTAGTTAATTGTATGATTGAGTCATGTTTTGTTGGGAGCAACAGTTACTTGTCTAACTCTTCCGAGAATGGTTGTGGGAGAAAAAACGTGTACAAAAATTTACCAGACAGACAGACAGACAGAGTAGGTTGATATAAGCTTTGTAAAAAAAAGTATTTTGCTAAAATTTATTCACTTTTTATCAATATATTACAATGCTTATTTCGACTCTGCATTAGAAGCAATGTGTTGAGCCCATCCAATCTGGTCATAAGACTGTCAGCATGTTCGTGTTAGGCCAGAGTTTGGACTTCCGTTTTCTCACGCTGGACTTAAGATTGTTGTAAGCAGACGTCACATGGAGCGGTAGTTGTTTTAATTGGCAGCCAGCATGATCTGTCAAATGTTGTTAGCTTCTAATTAGTTTTTTTTTCGTTCCTTGTTGTTTTAGTAAACATTATCGGTCAGACAGTGACCTCTTCATCGAAAAATGACCTACACTGATAGCTTAATTCAATATGTTTAAATGTCAATTACGCTTTGACAAGAAAAAAAATGGTTGGTATAAATTCAATAACTCTTGAAAATAATACTGCCAATCATATTATATATTTAATAGATAAAGTTTTGATTACCAACATGAGCTTTTCAGCATAGTACAGAAAAGACAAAGGTCAAAAAAAGGGCTCGGTTCGGATCAAACTTCTACTCACGATTGCCTCCTCTTAAGGATGAAAAGGAAAGAGTGTCTCATATTCTTTTTGATTGTTCCAGACTCGCTAAATTCCGGGATTGGTGCTTACCTCGGACGGTGGAAGGAGAATTACGACACACGGTGTCGCCATTGCATAAAGGACGACGAAACAATAGAACACATTCTTTACGAATACAGAGTTATGCACGAAAGGCGATTGGGACAAGGATTTGATAGAGAGATAACTGGTACATGTCCGACACAAAGGCTGTCCTTGTACGGGGACAAGGCAACCTTAAAACTCACTGCTCGCTTCCTCTCACCTGCTCTAAGGGAGTAATTCCCAGCATGTTTTTCGCTGCCAATGGGGTTTCTGAATCGGTTATGCATCCCCGAGTACGCTATTCTGCCTCAACGTGGCACTCGGGTGGAAACGATCGCTAGAGGAAGTGATAAGGCTAAATGAATAGCGAAACAAAACTCCTTGTTCAAGGGAATGCGAGAGCTTTCACGTTGCACGGTGCGGAGTTGAAAGAGAGCTTTCATATCCCTGTCGATACTCCATGCTCCTTTCCTCAAAGGACCGTTATATTAATGGCGAGTCCTGCACGGTTAGAGCTTGGTACATTATAGGAAAATGGCGGAGGTTCCCGGTGTACTCGGCCTTCGGACATGCATTCTAGTCTATGCGCCTGGTGTACCAGGTATATCGGAAATAGCAATGTTTCACATAGACATTGACTTGGACCTCTTCCAGACAGAACGGTTTGTTCAAACAGGCTTACTCGCCTAGAACTCAAAGAGCCTTTGGCTCAGTCTTTTTTGACAATCAAACGGTTATACATCCTCTTGACCTTTATGATACAACCTCTTGACCTGTATGATACATCCTCTTAACCTGTATTATACATCCTCTTGACCTGTATGATAGATCCTCTTGACCTGTATGATACATCCTCTTGACCTGTATGATACATCCTCTTGACCTGTATGATACATCCTCTTGACATGTATGCTACTGAAATTTATTTGAAACATTTCGTATGCTGTATGGTGCTTTCACATTTATTACAATGACAGCCCCTTAGCTTTCTTTGTTTATAGCAGCCTCCAATGGATCGACCCTTTCCCAAATGTTTCTACCCTTAAATCTTATCTTATCTTATATATTACAGACGCTACTTCAAAAAAGAAGGTAATTATTAGATATTATATAATAATAAAATGGCGAGTCCTGCACGGTTAGCTTGGTTATATTATAATTTTAGATATAGCACGTATATTTAGTTTTATCTCCTTTTTTTTTTTTTTTTTAATGTACGGTATTTGTCTCCACACACTATCCAATTCAGACCTAATGGGCCTTATTTGGATGCACCCTTTTATACCCCAACGCTTTATTGATTTCGGATTATCAGTTTGGTTTCATTAATTGTGATCGTTTATTTTAAGCCCTTTTGAATGTTTAGGAAAAAAAAAGAAATAGACTATAGATCTTTCTTTTTGATACTATTAGGCAAGTTTTTTAAAATAGAAGAGAAAATGAGAATACAATAGCACGTGAGGGAAATAAAAAATAAGTTGACTTAGAGAAAAGAAAGAAAATATGTGTTAAAGATACAGAAATTTTATTTTTCAAACCTATTTCTATTTATATTTTATATCTAGAATTCTGTCTTTTTGGAGAAATACTGAAAATAAAATACAAAGATTTAATAGAAATCTTATTAATTATCTTGAACCGCCAGAAACAGGCTCGAATCTGTCAAAACAATGTTTTAGCGAGTACCTTAGATGTCAAAGGAACATGTGTACGAAATTTGAATGCGAATCCGTACGATAGTTGATGAGATCTCTTTATACATACATGAATGAAGGAATCAGTGGTATTTTCGGAATGCATATACAAGATTGTTCCCTTTCTGAAACGCACACCCTATTTTCAGTTTCTTCTTATACAATGGAAGCCCACTATGCTACATTTCACAAGTCAAAGATTACAGTCCCTCAAAGGGTAAAAATTTCTGATTAGCAATGAGTTGACACGTAACATTCCGAACGTCATACAGGCAGGCACGTGTGATCGGTCATCCGTGTAATTTTAATAGCAGGTTAGGCACACCAAGAGCACTAACCCTTATTTGACAGATGAATGTCGTTTAATCAAGCAGAAGCTGTGTTTTGGCTCATATCTTTTGCTGTCACTGAGTAGATCTATATATAGTAACACTCTGAGGGGCTTCTAAGCTAGAAATGAGAAAAGTTAGACAACTGTGTTTCTGAATCATTTCTGTTCACATTTCATGAGCTTAAAATCATTTTCAATTTTGGTATTCATATTACAAAACAAACAAAATATATATGCTTTTATAAAGAAAAAAGACTCTCTAGAAGCAACGCAAAAATTCCCACCATATATTTCACTCCTGCGGGGTTTATTTCTCTTTTCCATAGAAAACAAAATTGATTAATTACCACTAATTGATGAATTAATTGATTACTGTTTTACTTTTAATTTATTTGTATATTTTCATAAATAAAAACTATAAATAATCATTCAAACTTTCAAATAATCCGAAAATGGGATGTGGGAGTAGAAACGTGCAAAACAATCCTCACAGACGGACAGGCAAACAGACAGACAGAAGGAGAGAAGATAATATAAGCTTTGTTGTTGTTGGTTTTAAATATTTCATTAAATCGACTACGAAACTTGTAATTTCAATTAGACCTTTCGAAAAAGTTTTCGCTTTCTAGCTTAAGCCTCCTGCATAGACTGTGGGCGGGGATTTGAACCTGGGACCATCATGTCGATATTCGAAGCTCGTACAGAGCGGTACGACAGGTAGGGAGAGAAAGAAAGAGAGGTTAAAGGAAGAGCGAAAGGAGAGTGAGAGATCGAACAACAACAACAAAAAAAGGAAAGTATGATATTATTATCTGGACTGTTTTGTTGAGTCTACATGTGTTGAATTTTCCTTCCCATTGCTAAGTAGATGTAGAATCAACTTCATTTGTACATAGCAGCTCATTGTAGTAACATAATTTTTTTAAATCATTACCTCCCTTCATCATTTTATATTTTTTAAAACAACGTGTTTTCCCAAAATAAAATTGTTTTTTCATTAAAAAAAAAAGAAGTGATAAAGAGAATTACGTGGATTGTTGGCCGGCAAAATGCTGTTTTCATTTAAAGAGATGTATGCTAAATATAATGATTGAATTTGGTTTTGAAACATGTGAATATTTTAAATTGAAAAATGCACGTTTTGTTTTAATCGGCTTGCTATTTTAGAAATTCTGTGTTGTAACAAAACACTCTCAACTGTCTATACATGTTTACAGTTAGAATCTTTTAAAATCCTTTTTATCTAAAAAAAAGTTTTTTTTTTAAAGTTCACATCTTATCTTATAAATTAAGGATCTAATTTAAAAAAGAAGATAACTACGTTCTACTCGTTTAATTTTGAAGTGTCACAAACTCTGTTAAGCAGCTGGCTGATTCAGGCAACTCCTACAATGCTCTAATGTCTCTTGAACCAAAAATTTTTTGGAGACACTGAAATTTTGAAGATAAATTACTTTAGTAAAAACACCGAATTGTTTTGCAAAAGATCAGTCACCAGAGAGAAAGGTCAAGGACAGCTATTCAATTGATAAACAGTTTGAATGATTAGCTCGAGATTTGTTGTCGTCTGTTGGACTGAATGGAAAAGTTTGAAAAAAAAAATCTTTTTATTACGGACCTTTCAGTTTTCTTAAGTCAATGCAACATCTATATTGTGTTATATCTTCGTACTTTATGAAGCTTCATTTTGTGTATCAATCAATATAATATTGTGAGCAGATCATCTCAGTTTCCATTTAGTAAAAATAACGTAATTTACAGTTGGTTTACGCATCTCACTGAAATATGGCATTCTCTTCAGACTTGATGGCTGCCTGATATTGCTTCATGCGCTCAGGACTATCCCAAGTTCGAAGTGTCCTAATCGCCATCCCCTGCTTTCCTGCTTGAAGTTTAGGCTACGAAATAATTCTCTTCAAAATTGAAAGGACCACTCGAAACGTAAAACATGTCCACATTTTTAAAGAACTTACTTTTGATTAAATCTATTGTCTACGTCTCGTAATTAAAGAGCGAATACAAAATAAACAGATACTCATTATCTATACATTTTAATAAGCACTCCGGCTATCACACTTTATTTTGACTTATCCTGTTTTACAATTACTTTGGAAACTTAAATATTTGTGTTTATGTAGAACGTAAGCAGACTTTATTGTCAGGAAGCTCATGTCGCTGCCCAACACCAAACAAGAATGAATCGCTCGATAGGATTGAAGTTTGATGGATTGTTTGAACATTATGTTAATTTATCAAAGCCAATTATTTTAAAATGTAGGTTATGAACTTGAACAATCAGTTCTATAGCTGAGATAAACTACGGGGTTTATTTCCAGATCAGGCAGCTCTCCTTACAATGTCTTCTACAAAGTTGCTCTGCGGCTAGATCTTGATCGGGACTGTATGCAGTTTTGAAGGACGTGACTGTTGAGACGTGTCTACAGAATTTAGTTAAAAGTGAAGAAAAAATTCTGACGCAATAAAAATGGAAATATTTGGAAATGGAAATAAAACATGATATAATAGCGTAGTCATTGGATTTGGTTCTATATTGGATTAGAAAAGAGAAATATTTTTGATATTATCAGATTAAACATCCATTTCTATATAAAAAATATTCTTATTTACTTAACTATGTTCAGCGGTCCGAACATATTCATTTATAATTCATAGCCAGAGATTTCAGCATAAAAAATGTGTACTATAGACCTTGGAATTTTTTTTCATCCTCACTATAATGTTTTTACAAAATATCCACACAGTTTCATCCATTGAGCTATTTATATTGCCCACTGCTATGTAAGTGACTAAATTGACCAGCTCTAGCTGTCTGTTGACCTCTCAAGACCACACATCATTGATTGCTACCTTAGTCTATCAACACAAACCGAGAGAGTGTTTCTGGGGTGTGGGGAAGACAGGGTTTAGGGTCTTTAATCTTCGAAGACACCACACTTTGGTCGCAGACCAATAGTTATCTATTCAGTTTGACCATTTGGGTATTGGGAATATTTGAAGTGGCCAATAATCTTTAGGCGGAAAATTCACTGTCCCAAAAAGGAGTACTTTTACATAAGGCAAGCTATGTTCCAAAATGTCGGCCATATCTACAGGGCCAATATTCAAGACTTGTTATAGAACTAGCTATACATTTCTCAATTTTTAAAATTATTTCTCATGTTGTATATTGTGTGGTCTGAAGAGGAAATTTTAAGTTTACTCGATACTCTGAGCAACAAACATGACAAGAATCATGTGGCGGTACAATACCAACATAACCCTTTGCTTTTTCGAGGTACTAGTAGTCAATGGCGGACTTAGACCCGTCCATTATCTCAGAGAACTACTTGATCTAGCATTAATCTGGAAGATTTCACTTGAGAAGACGTGGATTTAAAATAATATTTTTATGAAACGTAAATTATAATTTTTTTTTAAATATCCCAGAAAACGTACAAAATGTCTGGGAGGAATAGTCCTCCGAAAATGTATAGACCAACTCAAGGCGAAAGAGAATGGAAGATACGAACCAAATGTTTAGATCCAAAAACTATTTGAGGAATTCCAATAGAAAGACAGCAAAGGGCAAGTCATTTTGAAAGAATATTAAATCTTTCTGAAGATGGAATATGTCGAAAACACGAAGAAATACTTCTTAAAGAAGACATCAAGGTTTAATTGAAACATCAAGGCTTAAATGAATCATAAAGGCTTTATTGAAACATAAGTGTTAATTGAAATATCAAGGCTTAAAAGCAACATCTTTGTGTCAAGTCCTAGAAGAAGAACAGTTCTAACTAGAAAGCGGCATCTCTTGTCTATGGTTGTAAAATCACAAGGAATCTTGAATGGAATCTATAAAAAGTAGAGAGTTCCCTTTTTATAGATTTAAAAAGATCTTTAAGTATTCAGCCCTTAACTCATATCCAACCTTTTTTAAACAATATCTTGAAGAATTACAGTGCGCTCGACTATAGTCACAACAAGCAACACATATATACACACACAACATACAACAGCACTGTTATTACGGGTCTCTCTGCACGCCACATAAGAAGATCACAAAGCTGGAGTAAATGACACAACTTTATCTGATAACATCATACACATATCACAACATATGAAAGTCTTGTGTTACATAGTGACATGTATATGTAATGATTACTACGTAAACTAAAGGCGGTTGGTCGTTATGCTGGTCACATGACACCCGTTTACACAAGGCCACAGAATCGGAGGACCTTTACTTCATCTGCCCTATAGACCACTGCTAATTGATCATTGAACATAATGTCAAGGTCTTTCTGATTCTGGAGATGAAGGAGAAGTGTTGAGTTTCACATGGCTACTCAAACCCCCATTGCAGTCTGCAAATTTTGCCAGATCTAATGCAAACAAAGCCGTTGCCCGTCTTCTACAAGGACTTTCATCTGGACATCAAAATGTGTGGCCTTTGTGAACGCTCTCTGTCTCTTTCAGAAACCAACTGCTGCCAACTACTTTCCTCTATGCCAGTGAGGGCAATATGGCGTCTGAGTAGATCTTTACAGCACTTACAGAGCACCCCTGTTACGCCGTCATCTTTTAAACTCGCCAAAAACGATCGCTTTTAGTATGAGGAAGTTCCACATGCGAGAAAAGTGTCCGACCCAACGCACTCTCCTGTGTATAGAATTGAACATAATTATTTTTAAAGGATGGTACTTATAACGACTTTATTAACAGCGCACCATCCTATGTATAGTAAATGAAAAGTTCCCCTTTCAGACCGTGAGATCTATATGAGCAGAAGATGTTTCTGTTTCTTTGGCCAACGGCACAACTACCAACATTTACTTCCCCCCCCCCAACTAAAGTCAGGTACCCATGAGACTTAAGGGAACTCTACCCTAAAAATTTAGAAGTTTAAAATCACAATTTCACAGAGATTCGAATCCAAGATCCCAGATTCGTAAGTCAAACGCTTAACCACTCAGCCATCGCGCTACTTATCGGATGTACAGAATTTAACATTAGAATTGTGCAAATGATAGTATTAAAAAGGACTTTACTGACGCATTTAGTGTGTATGTGAGGGCACCACTTCAGTTTATTATTTCAGATTATTAAGTCTCCTGCTTTTGTTAGCCACGTTAGATAAAAATCTAAATCTCGGCAACAAGTCTGTGTCTTCTTCGTTTTAATCTATCTTGTTCTTGACAACTTTAGGGCAAAGATGGTACACATTATTGACTCATAAACTGCAGATGTCTAGCATTATTTGATTATGTATTTTCAAAGACTGTGTACTGGTTTGGTTTTACAAGGCAGAGAACAATGTCACACTATCAAAATGCCAAGATAGATATCTCTAACTAACGTTTATATCTGGCCCTTAATCTAATGCTGTTGAAACTCAGAGCTGTGCCGTCATGTATATTTGAAGATAGAAACAGGGGTATGGATACGGCTTGTGGATGAAGCTGGATAGGGGGGGGCCTCAGGGGTATAATGACGTCTTCTCTGATCATTTAGAGAGTTGTAATCAGAGAGAGAGAGAGGGGTGGAGAGAATGATGAAGGAGTATATACAGAGAGCCAGAGTGAGAGAGAGAACCAGTCGAAAGAAGGTTAGGCGAGATCAAGTTAAATCTTCGTGTCCAGCGGATCACCGTGCTTAACTGATTCTGTCAGCAAACATTGATAAACAATACACGGGAAACAAGAGCGAGACGAGAGGAGGGCAGAAAGAGGGAAAGTTTTTGTGTGAATTTGAGAGTGAGTGAGATAAATAGAAAGCGGGAGAAAAATAGAGAAAAGATAGACAGAGAGAGAGAGAGAGACAAGGCCAAAGAAATCATGAGAAATTGAAAGGAAACAGAAAGGCTGGGGTAGTCAGAAGAGACAAGCCAATAGAGAGTGAGGACAAAGAGACAAGCAATAAGAGAATGGGAAGAAAGAGGTAAGCAAATAGAGAGTGTGGAAAAACAGTCAAGAGATAATAATATAATGTGGGAGAAAGAGACCAGCGAATGGAAAGTGTCGGAAAGATACGAACAATTATAGAGAGAGTGTCAAGAGAGACAAGCAAACGGCTAGTGTGGAGAAAGAGACAAGCGAATAGAGATTGTGGAAAGAGACAAACAGATAGAGAGTGTAAAAGTAACCCATATAGAGAGGGTGAGGAGTGGCAAGCAAAAAGAGGCGTAGAGAAGAGACAAAAAGAGATATGATTTGGAGAGACAATCAGAAGAGACTGAGAAGATGCAAACTAGAGAGAGAAAGAGGATATACAAACGAAGAGAAAGTGAGAAGAGGCCAGTAAAGAGGCGGGATAAAGTATGTATAAGCTAAGAATGAGGAGCTCTGCCACGTAGTCATTGATCAAATGTTTGCCACTAATTCAGCATCCAATTCTAACGAATAATTCCTTATTAATCTTGGCGAAGACAACAATAACAGCGCATCTAGATAACTCAGGCTTAATCACTTACTCCTGATAAAACAAACCCGTACGACTAAAAAACAAAAAAAAAACATTCAACTACACGTAATACCGAGAACGTAGATCCGAAGAATACAAGTTCTAGACTATCATACAGTGTACGTTCTGTATAGAATATTTAATGGCGTCTTCACATGACAGACAACAACGATATCAACACAACGTTTCAAACCAATAGGTCCAGTTTCAATTACCATATAGTCGTGTTGTATCATGACACTTTCTTTATTATTTGCAGCTGTTTACAATAACTCTCTAGCAGGTTAAGTATAGAATTATAAAGTTGATAATCTTTCAATGCTCACGCGCAGTGCCATTAGTTATGGAATAATTTATTTTTCTATCAGTAATCCCTTGTATTTTTTTTCTCTCTCCATCGTCTCTGGCACAGACGAATGGTTTAGATTGGGGCCCAGACGAATGAATTAGATTGGGGCCCAGACGAATGGTTTAGATTGGGGCCCAGACGAATGGTTTAGATTGGGGCCCAGACGAATGGTTTGATTGGGGCCCAGACGAATGGTTTAGATTGGGGCCCAGACGAATGGTTTAGATTGGGGCACAGACGAATGGTTTAGATTGGGGCACAGACGAATGGTTTAGATTGGGGCACAGACGAATGGTTTAGATTGGGGCACAGACGAATGGTTTAGATTGGGGCACAGACGAATGGTTTAGATTGGGCACAGACGAATGGTTTAGATTGGGTCCCAGACGAATGGATTAGATTGGAATTAGTGAGAGACTTAAGTCTATGAAGATTAGTCTCGCTATCTATTCTATCACATCTATTCTATCACATCTATTCTGTCACATCTATTCTTAGAGGTCATCTGAGTTGGTTTGGCTAACTAGCTAACTACGTCATTGAGAAATTCTTTGAATTGGTGATAGCAAAAAGCTTAAGCTACGATAGAGTTATCATTTATAATCACCAATTCCATTTCTTTGCACTTGTAATACTTTTCAATTTTGATACTTGTCACCGGATGTTATTTTGAAACCATAAAATATCACCGTGTTGTATTTTGATGCTGGGATATTTTGATACTGTGTTACTACTGTTGGTTCATCGATGTAGGCGTGGTGGTGACATTGGGTTCATATTATAATGCGATCATACTTCACTTGCACAGAATAAGGAAAGGACACTTGATGTAGCAGACACAAATAATAATAGTTTAATACAAGCAATAACACCACATATTGAATATGATACACAATTCAATTCAGGAATGATCAGTACTAATCCTCTATAGAAATATGGCGAACATAATAATAACTTAGTAACTATTCTTACTCCTTGTACCAACTGTCTACCACTAAGTAACTTTAACAACTCCTTCTCTCGACTGTCTATAACCAACTCCTTTAAGCAACTAACTCAACTGATTATATCAAGTGACTCTGGCAAGTGCTTGCTACCAACTCCCTGTATTGACTGACTGCTCTTAACCCTGGTTCACATAAGGCCAAAAGTGTTCACCTTAGGGCATCATGAGTTGTGAATAACATTCACAATATTGAAATAGGGTTTCTACACTATGGCACCAACTTTGAGGTCGTGACAATACTTTTTCGAAGCTTTCAGCTACATTTGCTATATATCTGTTCTACGCGTTTTTCCTTATAGTGGCGATAATCCCAAGACTTTTTGACGCCGCCGTTTTATCGCGGCCGTTTTGATGCGGCCGTTTTGGCTCAAAGGTCGTTTTGGAGCGAAGGTCGTTTTGGCACATACGTTTTGGCGCATGGGACGTTTTGGCGCGAAATGTTTTGGTCACATAATTTACGTTCATTTTATTATTTCTTTAAAAATAATAATTCATATCTTTGTTTTGTGTGTGTGTTTGTGTCGAACGTATTTTTCATGTACAGAACAAAAGATATTTGTGTCCGTTATTTTTGTTAATTAAGTTTGTTAGTTATATATTTATATTTATACATTATAGATACATTGTAGATATATTTATATATTTATTTATATATTGTTAAATCACTAGCATTACACAAGACCAGGCTGCAATCTATCCTTCACAGTATGCGTGCATGAAATAGTGAAAGATATTAAAACTTTTTTTTTTGTTGGGGGGCGTTGAATGTATACTTTGTTTATCTTAGTATAATATAGTGGAAAAACGTGTTTATTATACATTTTTAAACACATGTTTTAAGCGAAAAACATTAGTAGTTTTTGTACATTATATATGTTATTTGAGTAATTATTTTCTGCTAACAAAGCGTATATTATGTGAACTATTAGAAGTCCATTAATCAATGTGACTTATGATTTACTGCATGTAAATGTGTGTTTTTGTTTCACATCATTTTCTTTAATAAACAATGGGCCGCTCTCGGAATTAAAGATTAAAGATTATAAATTCGCGCCTAGTGATGTCCAGAGGCTAGAAACAGATTATCGTCTTACCCACGAGAGAGGGAAGGGGTGGTGGAAAGAGTATAAACACAAGAGTGAAATGTGCCCAGAAGAGAGGGGGCGGGATAGGTGTCACAGGTAATGACCAGTCCACAAGAGATGATTGCTAGATGCATGAGGCCAACGACCAGTGCTCGGTGCTGGCTTTGTCTTCATTTGTTTTTACTTAACATGCGACAAATGGAGATGTGTGACCCAAATCACCCCTAACCCTAACTCAATGTCTCAAAATATATCTTTTAAGAGTATCTTAGCTTGTTAGGATATAAAACTAATGTCAATTAATTTTTTTAAATGTCTTTTGGAAAGAAATCAAAGAAAGCCCTCTAGTGCGCTTAGCAGAACTCACATATAATTAAAGCATGTCATTACCATTCAGGAATCTGACTTATTATATATTCATGAAATAAGCAAAACTTTTATTTAAAAAATATCAAAACATTCACTTGACGGTGTTAAAATTCATACTATACATACAATATTATATTAGAGTGAAATAAACATTGTTATAAAAGCTACGTGCTTATTAAATTATATCTCGCGCCAAAACGGCTGCGCCAAAACGTCACGTATCGCCTGTACTGGAGATAACTTACGCAAGAATTTTTAGCACCTCCCTCGCGACATCATCGCACCTGTCCACAATGGTACAACAATAAATTAAAAAACAAGAAAAACATGTAAAAATATTTAAAAAAAACAACAAAGCTTATATTAAGTGTCATTGTATCAATTAGTTTGGATCAGACATGTAAAGATATGTATGAATGATCTAGACATATGTGCGATAAAAATATTTTTACCAATTATTTTTTGTTTACCTTTTAGCTTTCTCAATGCACTATGATCCTATCAATTGTCTGGACCAGTTGGGAAAAGGTACCTCAGTTTGCGACGACTGGGTTAGAGTGTAGAATAGTTGAAGAAGTCTATATTTTTAGAGAGACATTGGTTTTTATTTAGGATTTAAGATTGGGGTTTAGGCGTCAGCATAGTACTTACCTATATAAAATCAAGAAATGTTATCTCCCAGGTCATACTAGTTGTGGGTTTGAATTTAAACCATAGTTAATATTGATAGTTTGAAAGTGTCTGCATGTGTGTGTGTGTTTACGTTGTGTGAGTGTGTGTGTTCAGCTATTTGTTTAAATGAGTAGGCCTACCTGACACTAGTTAGGGAAATTTAAAAAATAGGTTGACACCCTCGTTGTTCCCAAAAATAAAAATTTAATTTTAAATAAGTTCCATTCTCGATTACAAGGTGTGGACTAGTGATGTACGAACAACCACCCACGGGACACATCCGGCACGTGAAGTATTAATCACTGGACCGAAACCTGGATGTCTGTTAGAACTGGAGGCTCTTATGACGTCATGGGCAATAGATCTTTTTGTAAAACCTGAGGACATTATACATGTTTTTATGATTCGTGAATCCATTTACCCAGACATTCCAACCCAAACAGTACGTGCACCCGAAGTCCCGTTTTGCACATGATTCATTTTACGGATGCCGCTTGAAATGTTATTTGTATGACATTGTACTAAGATCAAGTTTAATAACACTGGAAATTCCTCAAGTATCCACCTTTGCACTGTCTACAGCACATCAAACTGCATTATGTGTACGAGACACACAGGGCCGCCGCGAGGGTTGTGGCTGCCTGCGTGCGGAATTTTAAAATGCCGCCCTCCCCCCCCCCCTTTTTTTTTCTTGAAAAAAAATTCCAATAAGACTGAGCTGGACACTTTAATTTTTCCGTTTCATATTCGCACCGTTGTTATTCCCTCAAGTACAATTATAAACTTTGCTCTTGGAACAATTTCGGATATACGTGCCTACAGAAATCTGACATTTAGGTTCTTTGTGAGGAACATTAAGAACTGATCTCGTTCTGACAATTTAGTTATGCTCCTGTATTTGCGACGATTCTAACTGATGAACTTCTGCTGGTATATTACAATGAACAACGTAAATAAACATGATCTACATACAGTTTCTAGATACCTTTGACTGCTCAACAATGTTACATATTATGGTCTGGACGTGGATATGATAACTTTTTTTTTTAATTACAGCATAATCCGAAAAAAAAAGCTCGAAATACAAAAGCCAGTGACAGTGGAACTTTTTCAACGTTCTGTAGGTGTTCATAATAATCATCACGGTTGTATTTTGGAGAGATGTGCATTGTATTCACAATCATCTGACATACACGGGTTCAGAGGTGCCTACAAATTGATCCAACACATATTTTCATGAGTATATAATCCAAAGTACTAGTCACTTATACAATGACTTGAAATAAAACATAGAAAGGCAATGATTCTCACATTCCCTGGTGGCAACTCCCTATTATAGATAACAACATTTTCGTTCGAGCCCCTTTAGAAGCTGGAGCTCAGAGGAGCGATATAGGCTTCCACAGTGAAGTCCCTGAGTTTTTTTTTAAAGAATCTAATAAAAAAGAAAAGAAACTTAGTCACAATTTTTAGGTTTTATTGTTCATTTTTATTAATCCAACATTGTGTATAGAATCCAAAGTGACGTGGTGAAAGTTCACTAAAACGATTCTGCTCAGGTCGATAACAGGTCTGAACATCCAGTTCACAACAAAAAAGTCTTAAGATCGTCTCACATTTGCACTAGGTACATTAATTTCATCATTGTCACTGCATAACCAACAATCAATCGCGTAACCTCTTCTCACCACCGCTGAGGAAACACACCCACTCCATAACACCCCTTTTTGTCAGGACGTTGCGTCCTCACCCGCCTCATAAAAGGAACTTGCGCCCCCCCCCCTCCCCCAGTGAAAATGTTTTAAAATCGACTTTTTAATTACCGGGTGGGCTATTCGACGGAAAACAAATATTACAAACAATCCGCGTAATCCCGGGCACGCTGCTCTATTATTTTTTATCTAGTTTTCAAAATAGTTTCTATTTCTAATGTACGAATATTGTTTATATTTTCAAAGGATAATGGAATAATAGGAATTTATATAAAATATTTTAAAGTAATTTTTAAAAATTTAAATAAATAAAAAAAGATTTGGCCGCCCCTTAAAGCCGGACGCCTGCGTGCAATGCACACATTGCACAATAGGTAGCGGCGGCCCTGGAGACACACAGGACTTGCATGAATCCAAGCACATTAGAAAATGTGCCAACTGCAACTTGATACCAAGTAAACCTAAAGACTCGCCAGAGTGTGTGAAAACTGTAGGCGTTCCCCTCTCAAAATCAGTTTCAATAGCGAACATGTGGTCTCAACACCAGCCAACAGAATAGGGTAACGGACCGGCAAGCAAGTTAATTAAATTCACACTTCAGGTGCGTGTAATATCATTGTCTCATTGCCATGCAGACAGAAACAAAGGTTTCAAGTGTCGTCAATCACACAAGACCAGGATGATAAATTCCGCAATCAACATATATATATGTAAAAAACAACTGAAAACAGCTTCACAAGCAACAAAGACAATTGTGTTCACCACTCCCTACCACACTACCTACAGTTTCTAAGACATCGCGGATCGAGAAAGATTTTAGTGTTGTTCGCGTTGGCAGCCGGAAGGCAAGCCTAGAGCACCATTTAAGCACGTCAGATAACAAAGTGATTCAAAGAGGCCAACCTGCAGAACTCCTGGATTTAGCACGTTACAGACCGGAAACATGTTTGACGTCCCCGAAGACTGCTGTACTGTTGTTTCAATTTCCGGAAACATTCTGGACTAAACGCCATGGGTAGTTTCAAGGTAGGGGATCTGAGGAGAATAACAGCCTTACATTTTGGACATCAGATGGCCAGTTGATCTTAGACCCAGAATGAACAGCAAGGGCCCGTACATAAATGGGAGCATAAAACGTGAATACAATCGTTGTTCCTTACCGGCACCTCCGCCTCTGCACGTTGATAAATCAGATGGTCCTTTCCGGCACCTATAGTTGTGGACTTTCATTAGTATGCTACCACGGATGGCTGCAGTTCTTTAGTCTACAGAGAAACCATTATGTCAAGTATTTACGTTGACTTCAGTTTATTATCTTAACCAAATCCACCAGACACATTTTGCTTAAGATTAAAAATACACCTCGAATAAGATGTGTGAAGACTCAAATCTGTATTGTTCTGTTTGCTGCAGTTGATTGTTCTATTTGTCGTTGTATTCAATGTTGACTTGTGGCTTGATAATTAGGTTCAGGGCTCAGTTATAACAGAGTAAAACAAAACAATAGTGTCAAAAACAGTTTCATGTCCACATTGTCAAACATAACTTTTAAAATTCTTATTTGAAGCCAAACACAAACTCACAATTCTGTCATTGTATCTTTCAACCACATACAGGAAAAATGTCCGACTTGTCCGGGTCAAAGTAACCTTTTTTAAAATTATGACCCTTACTTTTTAATCGTTAGCCGCTCTGGCGTTGAGTAACTGTTTTATGTCGTCTGTGCAGACTGTACGACTGTTAGCTGGCACGATAGATACTATAGATTGAGGATGTGGTTGGGGGTTTAACCTTCCGTTCAACGTATTTCGAGAGATGTATGCATAACGTGGATTGGATGAGATTCAGAGACGTGAGCCGATCAGTGATTGAGAGAAGTGTACCAATCAGTGAGAGAAGTGTACCAATCAGTGAGAGAAGTGTACCAATCAGTGATTGAGAGATGTGTACCAATCAGTGATTGATAGAAGTGTATATATCAGGGAAAAGATTGAGAGAACTATATCTACCTGGGAAGAGATTGATTCAGTTACAAATCTAAAGAAGAATTCGTAATGTAGGTAAAATCTGAATGCCATATCAATGTTCAATACCACAGGCTGTCTTTAATGCACTGGCGGATCCAGGGGGGGGGGCGATAGGGGCAATAGCCCCCCCCCCCCACTCGGCCTACCCCCCCGGACGAATTTTAGATTAGATTTCACACAATTTGTATACGAATTTAATACTTATGTTAATAATATATACTAATTATTTATATTTTTAACATATTTTTAGATTGTTTCGCCCCCCCCTCTAGTATGTTGGCCGATTTGGTGGGGTCGGGAGGGGGCGATGGCATCAATCCGCCCCCCCCCAACAGAAAACTTTTGAGTGGGGGGGCGGTCCAATTTATTTGTAGAAATCACAGCTTGCTAACAGAATCAATTAAATATCTATGTGATTAAAACTTGTTATTCTTATTTTAACCGATCTTTATATTATGTCTTTCCCTGTTGCCCGATTGGGGGGGGGGGGGGGGGGCCAATACCTCTACTGCCCTCCCCACTCTAGCCCTCTTCATGGGGGGGGGGCGGTCCTATTTTTATGGAGATTTCATAGTTTGTGAACACAATTAGTTGAATATCTATATATTATTATTAAATATTAAATGAAAAAGGGTTGTACCAGGTGGGAGGGGCGATACATGCAATCGCCTCCCCCCCCCCATCGGACAAACAAATTCCTTTTTTTTTTCGTATTATAGTTAAGAAATTACAAAATTTAAAAAATCTGTCACTGATATAATTTATATATGCTATAAATTAAATTCCTATATCGAGTCGCCCCACCCCTATTCTTTAATGCCAAATGCAATCATTAGCAGAAATTATAAAAAGGAGCGAGGATTAATCGTTTTCACTCTATCGCCCCTCCTCTTTCCAGACAGGGTTTATGTAATTTTACATGAATTTATCATAATTATTTTAAGAAAGACTTTGCTTTGGAAAAGTTAGAATTCAAACGAAATTTTTCAGTACAGGAGTCACGATTGAGATGAGTTCTAAACCAAAATAATAGTTTCCTAGTCGCCTTTTTCTAACTTTTACTCAATTTGATATCTTCTAGTTACATAAATGTGGGACTATAACTCACAATTTACGCTTGAACTTTATTGGATATTATTTATCGAATAATTTTTTCTTCGGCGGCTATACTCAAAACTTTAATCTAAATATGTGGGGTATCTAATCTTTTAAAGGAACAAATCGGTTTTATTTGCAATGTATTAAGGGCCTATAAATTCATATTAGAATAGTTTACAACACTATTCAAAAGGTCCTTTTTTAATAGGGAGCTTTAGGTCAGGAGAATGCGTTTCTTCAGTGAAGAATGCAAGAAAACACTTATGTCGTCGGGGCTTCGCCCCGAACTCCACAGATGAGTAATGAGCTGTAGATGTCAGGAGAAT
This sequence comes from Biomphalaria pfeifferi, assembly GCA_030265305.1. Classification (NCBI taxonomy): domain Eukaryota; kingdom Metazoa; phylum Mollusca; class Gastropoda; family Planorbidae; genus Biomphalaria; species Biomphalaria pfeifferi. The sequence continues at coordinate 6,098,040 of JASAOG010000019.1, forward strand.
ACTTTTCTTCAGTGAAGAATGCAAGAAAATACTTTTTTGGCGTCGGGGCTTCGCCCCGAACTCCAATGATTAATAATGAGCTGTAGATGTCAGGAGAGTGCCTTTCTGTAGTGAATATTGCAAGAAAACGCTTTTGGCGTCGGGGCTTCGCCCCGAACTCCACTGATAAATAATGAGCTGTAGATGTCAGGAGAAAACGTTTCTGCTGTGAAGATTGCAAGAAAACGCTTTTGGCCTCGGGGCTTCGCCCCGAACTCCATTGATTAATAATGTGCTGTAGATGTCAGGCGAATACTTTTCTTGAGTGAGGAATGCAAGAAAACGATTTTGGCGGTTGGGCTTCACTGAACCTCACTGGAGAAGCATACAGCGTAGACCCCCAAGCTTGCAAGAGAAAGGCCTCAACATGACTGGGTTTTTTTTCGCCGAAGGTTGAGAAATACTGCTTTTTTTAAATTCTTATATATAAGACGTTTATGCATAGGGTTAGGGTTTACTTTGCGCTAGGGTTAGGGTTTGAAAAAAAATCGCCCCCCCCCCCCACTCCAAAGTTCTGGATCCGCTAGTGATTCAATGAGACTAAAAGTTGTAAATATAAAATTTGCTTCTGAAAGATCTTCGCGTATTAAACCTTCATTAAATGATTTTATGAAATAGTTTTATAATGTGTCTATTATATCTACTTCGGTAAGTTTGACTCTCGCCTTTACTGGCAATGTCTCTTGTGGGAATGTAGCTGACAATCGATTTAGTCTCTTAATAATACAATCAAACTATACGCAATCATACAATCAAACTGTATGCAATCATGTAATCAAACTGTACACAATCCTACAATCAAACTGTACACAATCCTACAATCAAACTGTACACAATCCTACAATCAAACTGTACACAATCCTACAATCAAACTGTACACAATCCTACAATCAAACTGTACACAATCCTACAATCAAACTGTACACAATCCTACAATCAAGCATAAGCTCGGCCCTATCGACTTGTACTTAGACGAGCGCCGGTCCATGGACGGCACTAGAGCTAGACAAGGCGCCACCTGGTGGGGGTCATCAAGCACCATCCAGACTGCGGCTAAGTGTGAAGCAATTTGAGGTGGACAAAAGACCGAATTAATCAACGGATGTTTGACCTTAACGAAGGAGATGGACAGTGGGACAGGCCCCAGGTTCATTTCTGTCATTGATTGCCGGGTTCTTTAGTGTCAGGCCCCCGGACAAGTGGAAATAGAAAGTGCGAAAACTGAAGTGAGGAGGTAAGGATAGGGAAAAGTTGGAGGAAAAAACTGAAACACTTTGTAAGTTTATGAGTAAATGAGAGACAAATTGAAACACAGACAGAGAGAGAGAGAGAGAGAGACAGATACAGAGAGGGTCAGAGTGGGAGATAAAAGAGAGACATAGACAGAGACAAAGAGAGATAGGAGCAGACAGACTGATAACGAGTTGGAAAGGCGATAGGGAAAGAATGAAATCTTGAACAAATCACTCAAACTGTTTATCAATTGTGAGAGGGGGGGGGGTTGGCCTAACTCTCCAACAGGTGACTAGATCTTTTTCTATAGTCAATCATCTTCTTACAAATAAAATAATATCTTTAGGCTAGATAAAATAGAAACATTTTTTTCTTTTATAATAATTATGATAATTATTAAATTTATAAAACGTTTTCAACGAATATAACGTCGGCTCATGGCGATAACACAAGAAACATAAACATCAGAGTTAAAGGACAAAGTAATTCAGTTAAGCTCTCTATAGAGAGACAGAAAGAAAGAATAAGAACAAAAGGGAAAAAGTAAAAGAGGGAACTGAGAGAGAGAGAGTAAAAAAAGAGAGAGGGACAGAGCGAGCGAGAGAGACAGGTGCCCTAAAACTTATTGAGTTATTAATGTATAGGCCTTTGTTTCTTTATGCCCTAATGTTTCTATACCTTGTATATCCATGTTCTCAGATGTATAGGAAAAGATGGAAAGTAAACAATATCACATTCTATGATAATATGGGATATGGTAGACAGCGACTTTCCCTAAGATGCTTGATATCCAGCTGCCTCTTAAAATCAAGTCCTCCAAAATATACATGAAATAGTATCTTTGACTATTTTGGTTTTGTTACAAGACAGCCATATTCTTAACATTTAGACAAACATTACTAAGACAAACATAAACAAGACATTATTACTAAGACACTCTTAGGCAAGACAATAAAGACAATTTCAACAATTACACTTAGGCAAGACAATATAGACAATTTCAACAATTACACTTAGGCAAGACAATATAGACAATTTCAACAATTACACTTAGGCAAGACAATATAGACAATTTCAACAATTACACTTAGGCAAGACAATATAGACAATTTCAACAATTACACTTAGGCAAGACAATAGAGACAATTTCAACAATTACACTTAGGCAAGACACAAAAAAGCAAAAAACACAAAAAACAAACAACTAATTATTATCTCTATATTTAAATAGCGATTCATATATCTTTGTTTTCTCGCCTTTCAAAAAAAAAACACGCATCTATAGGACCTCCATTGCGTGTCAGAGGGTGAGGGGTGCCCATCACTTGTTGACGGTTGGGGCGCCCAATATTGTGATCTCATCTAGACCCGCTATCTGTTCCCCAGTATCAGTGTATTACGCACGACTTGATCTCTTGATTCGGTTTACTGATGTAGCGGTTCATCAGGGGTGACCAGTCCTTTCAGACATCGCTACATCAATGTACCACTTCAGTAACTCACGGCGCCCCGCTTATAAATCTACGTTTAAATGAACCAAACTATCCGGAAAGACGACTGGCTGTTTTTATAGGGCACTAGATCTTTGAGCCTACACCCAACAATATAAAGAACCTGATTTCTTGGGGCCGCTGTTTCATTGTTCTCCTTGTAATAAGTTCATGTGGATTGATACACAAATAACAGCTTTATGATACATAAGTAAATTCTTTCAAAAAGTTAAAATATAAAAATAATCCTAAGACTAAGACTGCCTTATTGATCCTTATGGAAATTTGTTGTGATTACATGGACTCTTATGTCATATACAGACAGCACAACAGAAAATGAAAAGAGAAATATAAGGAACAAGAAGCGAAAAAGAGAGAAAAAGAGAGAGACAAGCTACGAGAGAGAGAGATAGAGAGACAAACTGAGAGAAAGAGGAGGACAAGAAAGTAAGAAAGAGAGAGAGAAAGAGAGCAAGTGCGACAGGGAGATAGAGAGAGATAGAAACAAAGAGGGAAAGGAAAAGAGAGAGAGACATGAGCCTGAGAGAAACAGAGACAGAGAAACCGATTTACATGACTCCACTGTATTATAAGAATTGTTTTCAGCACTTGAGGTATTGGTCCAAATAAGGGGATGGTCTGATTATCCGGTGTATCGATTAATTGGATTTGGCTTGTCTTGGTGACTTTTTCAAAATAAAACCCTGAAGTCATAAAAACAACAACAAAATACTTTGCAAAATGAAAACAAAGTAAAACAAAACAAACCAAACAGATGAACTGAGTGAGATGAGATAGAAGATAATGTCAGATAAGTTGGAATTTTTTGATGATTTGAGGTAATGTGCAATGTTAAGTTTATGTCATAGTACTGTGGTAAACGAACGGAATCGTAAACACTTCAAAATAACCCATTTTTGTTTTGTATTTAAATACTCGAGATGTCTTTACCAAAGTCCAGAGTCATAATGTATATTGATATTTAAAATGAACCTCATTCTGAGATAATGCATAATAAGCTTCAATAATTTACATTAGAAATACAATGCTTGCATTACAGTTCTGATAACATTCTTTGACTGTGATTTTAAAAAAATAAATCAAGAACTCATAAAGTACAACATTAAAACAAACAAACGTTTTTTCTTCTTTGTTGAAACAATGAACAAATTCATTCATTACGTCACTTTAAAAAAAAAATAGTTTATTTTATAGTTTATACACCTTCTTATCAAGTATAAACCTCTTTATAAGGGGGCACCATTAGCATCCAATGAGGAAACCTGTGGCGCCTTTATGTACGGCCATTGCTTCAAGTGTCGAAAAAACATTTTCGTTTTTTTTTGTTGAGTTATTCATCAAAGTCCAACATCAACACGGGATCATTTTGTGTGTCTTTTCAATTAGATCTATCAAATGTTAATGCATTTAAAACATTGTATATAACGCAAATCTTGTTTAGACAATATCAAGTCTTAGAGCTCGCCCAGTAGATACCAAAAAGCTTTAAGTGTATTTGTTTTAGGAACATACAATCTTCACTTGCACATTCCTCGTCCCATATGCTAGGACAAATCTGTACAAATACTCCTTCTTCCCTAGTGCTATTAAAGCATGGAATGGGTTGCCTGAGCTAGCCAGGAAAACCAGTGACTTGGCAGAATTTAAGTCATTGGTTAATATGCATGACTAAATGCATGACGCGTAGGACGTAATCATCTTTTTTGAAGTAACGTCTGTATTATATAAGATAAGATAAGAAAATAAAAAAAAAATCAATTCAAAAACTTAAAAATTTCCCTCTTATTCAATTTAGATGTCTTAGCTTAATGCCCTTTCTTTTTTCAACGACCGTCTAGACCTTAACTGAACATGTTATCAGATTAACAATGCACTGATATCACCAGAAACACACATTTCTCACTGAACACAAAGTTTAATGCCGTCATCAAAACCACCCATAACACGAGGAAATGGAACGCCTTGGTAAGAATGATGGGACACGATCACATGACGACCTTGCATTATCTCCAGGACACGCTCATCTGTCAGACATAGCGATTCATTGACTTTCTGTTGGATTTGTGGTGTACCTTGTCTCCCTACTTCGAACAATTTGCCCGTAACAACACAGAATGCAACAAGGGGAAATAATCTAAGCTGTATGAAAAAAGAAACAATATTGTAAATACCCTTTATGGTTTCGAAACTATTAATTTTACTTTATTTTGTTGGTCAATGATGACACAATAGCGTGTTGGTCTTTACGTTTACAGTTATTTGTGTGTGTATGTGTCTATGTATTTATATATATGTCACGTGCGGAAGGTTTAAAGCTCAAGACTTTCTTAAATATCGAATCAACGTTAGAGTGGAATATATACCATCGACTACGCATGCGTACTTAATGGGTCTTTACATTTATTAGCAAAGTTATATCAATTCACTCTGTCTGTCCGGTACAAGTATCCCCTTTCTCGAATCAAGTTGAAACTCTGCATAATTAATTATTGTCAAAGACAATAAATGTATCAAGAAAAACGTTTATCAATTACTTAATTAATTAGTGGCAGTTGACAAATTTAGGTTTATATTGAAATATGGAGATACATTTTGCTATACTGAGATATATTGCTGTAATTGTGTGGTTCTTTCCCTTATAACAGCTTTTTTTTAAAACAGTCTAAATATTTCTTGACTAATCCTCAAACGTAGGACTTAATGTTTCAGTACTCTCAACATAATAGATCACGTGACTCATATTTGCGATCAAATACTGACTTAAGTAGGTCGAAAATCTATTAGAAGCCTTTTAGTAAATGAGTATCAAATCATAATTCTCATTAAGTAACTCATTACTCTAGATTCTGATCTGAAGAGAAAATGAGTTTCTCTTTAAAAAAAATTATTTTAACCTGGATATGACTTACTTTTTTCAAGTTTTTTTTTTTGGGGGGGGGGGGGGTTGTTGTTTTTTTTTTTGTCCTAAAGATCAAAAGAATTTTTTTTTCTTTAACATTTTTAGATTGGAGTCTCTCATTTAATGTAACTTCGGCTTTCTGGATGAATAAAAAGTTGTTTTTTTTACTGAAGAAGAACTATTGTCGACTTTCACATTTACATATTGATTTTTAACATCTAGACTCCATTCTTTAAAACAATATTGTTCAGTAACAGAGAGAAAGAAGGAAAAGCGATATGATAAATGTGGGTAGATTAAAAGCAAACCTAAGAATATGACAAGAGGAACATTGGGGAGAAATGTTGACAACAAAAAAGTTTCATCTTTTAGATGTTCACCATAAACCAAACAATGTCACGGACTGAGCTTAACTGTTGCCAACTAAATAGAAAAAAAAAGCTATAAGCTTAGCACTATCTCAATGCGTAACAGTAGATCTACGCATCAACCCCCTTTATTGCTAGTAGTGAATTGCCCATTTGTTTTTGTTTTTTTAATAAGCTATCAGTCTAAAAAACAACTTTTGTTTTACAAACTGAAGCGCTTTTAAAATTTGTTTCTGCAGTGCTAAAAAGTGAAAAATAAAATATGCTTTAAAAACCATAGCTTATCAAATTTTCCTTTATTGTTGTACACCGGATACATCAAAAACCTGGCTATCTTTAGTTTTTCCTCCATGTATGAAAATCTCCGCATTAAATCTGCTTGATAACATCTCTTCTGTTGCCAACAAGTTTTAAATTGGTTTTTACTTGGCTTTTAACTGTCACAGAGCGAGACGCTAAAACTTCTTCCATACTGAGATTATTTTCTGCTTCAAAAAGAGTTCCGAAATTTGATTGTGCATCTAAAAGGTGCATCTTTTAAAAATACATAGTTTATTGACATATAACTGAGTAGCGACGCCATAGCAGTGTGCGCGATCAGCTGACACATGTGACACAGCCAGAAAAGATCTGGACACTATACGTGAATATCATGGGATCGTGTAGAAAGCACTGGCCTGTCTGTGTTTTTTGTTTCGTTTTTCAAGAAGACTTTGATAGACCCAATGTAAGAACGACTCTGGTATAGTGCGGTTCAAAAGGAAGTCGGTCCAGAAAATTGAGTCCCTAAGTGCGGCAGTAAAAGTTTAGGAAGAGACAGACACTAGTAAAGTTAAATAAAGGATGACATTCAGCCGTTTTGTGTTACCAATTGTAAATTATGTGTTTGTTTGATGATGGAAACAACAATTATATCATAACGTTACTTAGAGCAGATATCTCACGTTCTTGAGGTGGTTGTGTTGTGTTGAGCAGTGTTTGCAGAGAGCCGGATAGAGAGTTGTAGGAGTGTTATGGAGTGTGTGTGTGTGTGTTTCTAAGGTGATAGTGGGAAGAGGATCATAGGTGGCATTGTTGTCACTAGTTCTTATTTAGGAGACGACTTCAGTGTTCAGAAAGTGAAACTGAGAGGTTGTGCTTTCAAGTGAGCTAGATTTTGTTAAGAAATATTATTACTTTAAGTCAAGTACATTTATTTGATTTCATATTAACTTGACTTTGTTTAGATTTTTAGATTATAAATAAAGTTCTTTTTAGTTGTGCTCACTAAAGGAAGTTATTCAACTTCTTTGAAGTTACATTAGACTAAGTTCTGTGTGGTCTATGCTGACTTTCTGTTTGCTTGAGACGTCTCGGACGTTCCTCCAGAACCAAAGATTATTACGTCCAAGCTCAACCCTCTTACAAGACGTCAGAGGTTGACGGTTGTTAGGGTTCAAATTCGGGACAAATGAGACGATAGTCCGAACAGCTTATCAAACAACCAAGTAGCCACTAGATACACCAAAATGTTTGTCATTTATAGTTTTAAACTATAGCTGATAATCTCTAATACAGAAAACACAATTTCGAATTCAGAAAAAGAAATATTTTAACAGTGCTTTCAACTTTCTGTATGTAAAGATTTTCAAAACTCTGCCTTCAAGCTGTTGTTGATATTTCGACTGCCCCCCCCCCCCCCGAAAAAAGTGTAGTTTAAAAAAAAAACCGTCACGAAAAGCTGAGAAGATTTCAGAGTCTATGTGTATGTGAGTTCTCTAATGTCTTTTTAAAACGGGATAAGACAACAGGTGACATAGTGACACAGCCTAAGCACCAGAAAAATAAAACAACTTTTGAGAAGGGGGACAAGTGGAATGGTTGGGGGGAAAAAACTTGACTAAAGAATAGAGTGAACAAAAAATTCTCATTTACAAACTAATACTGAGACAGAAAGTAGTGCAGATGAAATTTTTAAAAAAAATGTTACTACTTTTTAAAAGTAAATCCAGACAGGGGGATTAGTATTAGATTTTTGTTTTTCTAAATCACATTGGATCACCAGGTGGCTGCAATATTTATAAAGAATCTCCACTCCCCAGTTCAGTCCTCTATTATGTCCTAATCTCAGTTCATGGAATTACGTTCAAACTACGCCAGAGACAAGGCTTAGTGGAGCGAGGTATTGATTGACTTTGTACAGGCTCAATGCTCCTTCTTCTATGTTTGAAGATTTTTTTTTCATGGTCTTAGACTTTACTCACTGGTATGAAGCTAATGTTAGTTTTGGATGAAAATACTCTAAAATTTATTCACTGGGAACATTCCTTTAGAATCAATAAAAAGAATACTTGATAGTTGATGTACTTTAAAGCATTTTTTTTTTGTATTAAGATGAGTCATATGGAAATATATTTTCATAGAAAAATGAATAGACAAAAGCTTGTTTCTAGACGTTAGATAATCTACCTGTCCGTGTGGAATATGCTTCGGCCTATTTAAATATGGTGGCTGAGTGGTTAGGTGCTTGGCTTACGAATCTCGGTGAAGACTAGGATTTTGAATTTCGGAATTTTTAGGACGTTTCTGAGTCCACCCAACTCTATTGGTTGCCTGACTTAAGTTGGGGAAGGTAAAGGGGGTTGGTCCGACTGTTGGTCGTTAACCGTTGGCCAAAGAAGCAGGTGACCTTAACCTCATCTGCCCTATAAATTACGAGGTGCGAGTGTAGCGTCGTGATGCATTATAGTATGTTCAAAATAGTAATTCTTATTCATGTTTTAGAAATGGTCTATAAATATGTAAAAAAAACTTTTGCATATAATTTTTTTTAATCAATGTTTTCACTTTCAGAAAACCAAAATAAACATTGCTACTATTTCGACCACGACAGAATCGACTTTGAATTCGGATTTGTAAAAAGAGCTATGCCGTTTTAACATTTAAACATGACAGACAAAATAGCACATACAAAATATCTGCTTTTCTGTAAGGCAACAGCTAAGAGAGAGAGAGAGAGTTGGGGTCTATGTTACGAACTCGTGGCGGCCCCTGCAGGTCACTTGCATTTACAAGTGTTGTTAGGCAAAAACTCACACCTGAGAAATAACACAAACTGCCTTGGAAATCTTGTTTCAACAAAATTCACGGAAATAAATATTTTTAATGTCGTCGATTTTATTATTTAATAACTTTAATTACGCAGTTAACAAAAAACTCAAATTGAACACACAAAATGAAATAACAGAGTTAATTGGAAATGTTCACAGGTTCTATCATAAAATGATCTTTCTTTTTTCGAGCCCACGACAAAATAATGTATTAAGAGCTTGAACACTGTAATTAATTAATTTGTTCTAAATAAAACGTATACGATTTTTTTTCCCTAGCATTCTGAACTTTTTTTTCCCCTACAGATTTTATTATCTCTGCTAATAGTGTTGCTGAATTATTTAATTAGAGTTTACAATCGATCTTAAGAGATTGACATTTGATGAGCAGACGTCGCGAGACATTTTCTAGCTCAAGAGCTTCGCAACATGCGACATGCCGCGCCTCGGCTTCAAGTTAAAATGTTCAAATCTACTTTCACTTTTTAAAAATAATTTGTATTTCAAACAGAAAGGCAAAATTTTCGCGTTGTTATAATAATTATTAACGAAACAATCCGGTCAAGATTAGATAATAATAAAAAATAATGTAGTGTGTGTGTGTGTTTGTGTTTCTATGTTGACGGTGGGAAGAGATTAGCGATAGGTTTTGACTTACCAATAGTGTGGGATCATTACATGCGTTTATAGTCAACTCATATTTGTAGCCTAAGTCTCTGTTTGAAGAAAGGGAGTTTGAGTTTGCATGAGTTAATACAAAGAAACAAAAAAGTTTAAACTACTGTATACATATGTGTTGTTGTTGTTTCTTTGAAGTTTTATTGATAATTATTTTTTTTATCTTCTTTTAAGAACGGGACGTGGTGGTTAAGTGGTGAAGCGCTTGGCTTTTGGTAAAGCAAAGGGGTTCCGAGTTCAAATTATGAGTGAGTCTGGTGTGAATGTACACTTTGGTTTCTTATAGTTATAATGTTATTAGTTTGCTGTAATGCACAAATTGTAAGACAAATTTCCTTACGGATAATAAAGATTATTATAATTATTATTATTTTTATTAAGTCTGGAATCTTGAACTTCGGGATTTTTAGGACGCCCCTGAATCCATCCAACTTCATGGAATGTGTGTGTGTGTTAATGTGGTGACGGTGGGAAAATGTTAGCCATTGGTTGTGAATGATGCAACATAGGTGGCATTGTCGTTTGGTCTTAGGTTAGGGGAGGCGACTCCAGAACGTAAGACTGAAAGGTTGTGTTATTGTATTATTGTTAGATTTTGTTTAAAATAGTATTACTATAGTGTACTATATTTATTTCATTTGATCCCAAGTTGATTTTTGTCTACATTATAAATAAAGTTCTATTTAGTATTGTTCACAAGGAAGTTATTCAAGTTCTTTGAAGTTTTATCAGTAAAGATACATTACGCCTACAACGGTTTAGTGGTCTACCAGCAGTTTGGTGCTAGAAGTCAACCACTGGCTACAACAATGCTGCTTGTATTCATCACTGCAAATAAACGCACTGCAATTAAATGTTCTAAGTAAGGCTTCAGTCTAAAAAGTCGATTGCAGGTGTCAATATAGACACTCTGCACACAGACAACGTCTCATAAAAGGATGGCATAGCCACGAAGATTGCTTAGGCCTGGAGCTGCTAAAAACTCGTCAAACTGCATCATGGCAGCTTCTCTCAACTCAACCTGTGGGTGTTCACAAGGGGAGAATGACGGCTTTTACTTTTTCAAGAGACAAATATTCTATTTGCATTGGCAATTGTTTTAATTGATCCACAGGTTTCAGAATTTGTCAAATTAGAACGACGCCATTACCGATGTATAAACATTTAAGCATTAGATTAAGAGAAGCCTTTTTATATTCAAAGTATAACTTGTTAAGTTGTTGTCGAGCAAAGTGTGTGAAGCGTGACGTTAACTGTCAGAAGACAGTTTTGTTGAACTCCGCTATTTGTACTTTGTTTCTGTGTAATGTATTTCTGCTTCTCGGAATGCAGGGAATCACTTTGCAGACTTAAATGAGACAACTGTCCTGTGAGTTTCTCTAGTCCTCACTGGGTGGTCAGATGTTCCCATTTCTGGGTGGGGGGGGGGGGAGAGAATGTGAGTCAAAACAACAAACAGTTGAAAAAACAAACTGCTGTTATGCTGTAACGACATCTTCACAACTTATGTCCAATACTCGTCTCGCTTACTCGCTAAAGGTACGCTATGCGAGACACATAAGTCGCGAGTCACACACTGCCACCTTCATCTTAGTCGTCAGGTTCTTTTCACAATAACATACTTTCAATTTCCAGAATATTAAAAAAACGGTCATATATTCTATCTCTTTCTTTATAATTTTATAGTTTTGAAAATATACTAAAGTTTTTTTTATTCAGTTTTTCAAGAGAACAAGAGAATATATTTCAATGTTGTTTTTTCATTAGAGCTTGTTAAAGGATAATGATTGTTATATTACTTGATGAAGTTCTATTTGGGCAGATCTTTTAGTTTCATAACTTATTGGATGTCTCTAACCGCAGAGTTTACGTACACACACTTATAGAGAACTGTAGGCCGGGGACATTTAGGCCTACAACAGAATTAGAATAACAGCTGGCAATGTAAAATTCATAATTATTCTCTCCTCTCTTTCTCTCTCTCTCTCTCCCTCTCCCTCTCTCTATATCTCTCTCTCTTTCTCTCTCTCTCTTGTAGGCTATTAGTTTAAATTAGTGGTGAAGTTTGGAGAACACAAACATAAGAATAGATTCAAACTTTAGTTCACCATTAAATGAAAACAGCATGTTGTGTGTGAATTCTGTGTTGTGTAAGGGCTGTGTGTGAATTCTGTGTTGTGTGAGGGTTGTGTGTGAATTCTGTGTTGTGTGAGGGTTGTGTGTGAATTCTGTGTTGCCTGAGGGTTGTGTCTGAGTTCTGTGTTGTGTGAGGGTTGTGTGTGAATTCTGTGTCTGGTGTCAGTATTGTGTTTAGTGTTGTTTTAAGTAATGATGAACTTAAAAGTCCAAATTGCGTCATCCTGTCGTACATTAAAGATTTGTCAGACATCGAGAATAGAGGAGAGTAACATATCAACTATGAATTCATTTTTTAATACACATTCTGTCCTGTTCTAAATAGTTATACTCCTGCGTTCCTTCCTTTCGTGTATGATGGTGTATGTGCGTGTGTGTGTGCGTGGAGTGAAGGGGTTAACCCCATTTGCCCAGATCCACCAGTGAAATGAAAAAGTCGCAATTTCAGGCACTTTGAATCATTTGAGAGAGTATTGCAATCCTTTGATTGGATCAAATTATAATGCAAACGTTGTCATGGGTCAAATCAGAGTCTAAGCTAAGGAATTGTTTGAATAGTTGGAAGTAAACAAGCTAAGGTAGAAGTTAGACTAATCAATGTATAAACCTAGACTTATACAAGAAAACTTTATTGTATACTTTACACCACATTAAACCAAAAAATAATCCATAACAATTAACCCTTTACATGCTAGACTCATTTGAAATATTACACACTCATTTTTGTTTGTTTGTTTGTTTGTTTGTTTGTTTGTTTCTTTTTAAGGTTATATGATTCAGAAGAAAAAAAAAAGGTACTACAGCTATTGATTTGGTGGTTAATCTCCATTAAGTTTTGATGTATCAATATTTTAGTTCACTAAATATAATCTCTGACTCCACAGATACTAACAGAAATGTAGACAAGATTGTTTTCAATTTAAAGGCATTGACAGGAATGTAGAAAGACGGTTAACAGATCTTTTGTGGTGCCCCAACGGTCCAGCAGACTAAAGTATAGGTTATGGTGAAATATGAATGTGAATGCAATTTTAAAAACTTGTTTAGCCGTGTTATAGACTGAAACTACGGCCCGCGGGAATATCCGACCGGGCTATCCTATACGTCCTTTAGAACTTTTTCCCACAGTGCTTAATGGAGTCGCCGTGGATCAGATCCAGAGGTTCCAGGGAACTGAAAGACTTTTTTAAAAAAATGATGTGGGCTGTGACATGCGTACTGGAAATCTATATGACCCCAAGGCTGAAAAAGATGTACTACGACTAATGAAGAACATACATGACATATGTACTCACCCAGACAGCCTCCGTTGTTTTATATCCAGTAAGATACTTTATATCCAATGTATCCAGTAAGTAGATATCCAGAAACCGGCACAAAGCGATAACTTGATTATATCCAACAAGTATGTAGTCGTAATCCAATACAGAAATCAATCTTTCTTTTTTTTTTCTTTTTTATATCCAGTAACAATACGGCCGCAGACGATACACTCAAATTAATATTTATGGTTCTTAAAAACCAGTTACAATTCAATCATAGGGTCCCAGCGCAGTTATTCCCCTTCACACTATGCCGTTGTGTAGAAGTCAAGTGTGTTTTCAAAATGTTCTCACTTTCAAGGATAACAAAACCTGCAAAAAACAAAAACAAAACAAATAATGTTTCAACAAGTATGAAGATCCTAAATAGGTCACACAAATGTAAAGACATACAAAAAATATAATAAAAAATGTTATACAGTTGCTATCATTCTATTCTAAGTCGATAACACAGAAACTTGTATATTTCATGTAATACAAAGTATAAGCAGTTTATCTCTTTCTTTTAAATTTGTACCACTACTGTTGCGCTGTTTTCATTTCCTGAATATTTAATTGCTTGTTCCTTGTAAGATATTTTATTCCTATGTAAAAGAAATGCAACATATAATTCAAAGACAATCAATCAATGTCTGTCTGTCCATCGTTCGTCCAATCATATATCTATCTATCTAATCTATCTATCTATCTATGTAATCAATATAGCTAATCTATCTATCTCTCTATCTATCTATCTATCTAATCTATCTATCTAATCTATCTATCTAATCTATCTATCTAATCTATCTATCTAATCTATCTATCTATCTAATCTATCTATCTAATCTATCTATCTAATCTATCCATCTATCTAATCTAATCAATCAATCTATCTATCAATCTATATCTAATCTATCTATCTAACTATCTAATCTATCTATCTAATCTATCTATCTATCTATCTATCTATCTATCTAATCTATCTATCTAATCTATCTATCTAATCTATCTATCTAATCTATCTATCTAATCTATCTATCTAATCTATCTATCTAATCTATCTATCTAATCTATCTATCTAATCTATCTATCTAATCTATCTATCTAATCTATCTATCTAATCTATCTATCTAATCTATCTATCTAATCTATCTATCTAATCTATCTATCTAATCTATCTATCTAATCTATCTATCTAATCTATCTATCTAATCTATCTATCTAATCTATCTATCTAATCTATCTATCTAATCTATCTATCTAATCTATCTATCTAATCTATCTATCTAATCTATCTATCTAATCTATCTATCTAATCTATCTATCTATCTAATCTAATCAATCAATCTATCTATCTATCTATCTAATCAATCTATCTAATCAATCTATCTAATCTATCTATCTATCTATCTATCTATCTATCTATCTATCTATCTATCTAATCTATCTATCTATCTATCTAATCTATCTATCTATCTATCTATCTATCTATCTATCTAATCTATCTATCTATCTATCTAATCTATCTATCTATCTAATCTATCTATCTAATCTATCTATCTAATCTATCTATCTAATCTATCTATCTAATCTATCTATCTAATCTATCTATCTAATCTATCTATCTAATCTATCTATCTGATCTATCTATCTAATCTATCTATCTATCTAATCTATCTATCTATCTAATCAATCTATCTAATCATTCTATCTAATCAATCTATCTAATCTATCTATCTAATCAATCTATCTAATCTATCTATCTATCCATCTATCTATCTATCTATCTATCTATCTAATCAATCTATCTAATCTATCTATCTATCTATCTATCTAATCTATCTATCTGTCTATCTAATCTATCTATCTAATCTATCTATCTAATCTATCTATCTAATCTATCTATCTAATCTATCTATCTAATCTATCTATCTAATCTATCTATCTAATCTATCTATCTAATCTATATATCTAATCTATCTATCTAATCTATCCATCTAATCTATCTATCTAATCTATCTATCTAATCTATCTATCTATCTAATCTATCTATCGAATCTATCTATCTAATCTATCTATCTAATCTATCTATCTAATCTATCTATCAAATCTATCTATCTAATCTATCTATCTAATCTATCTATCTAATCTATCTATCTAATCTATCTATCTAATCTATCTATCTATCTATCTATTTATCTAATCTATCTATCTAATCTATCTATCTAATCTATCTATCTAATCTATCTATCTAATCTATCTATCTAATCTATCTATCTAATCTATCTAATCTATCTAATCTATCTAATCTATCTATCTAATCTATCTATCTAATCTATCTTTCTAATCTATCTATCTAATCTATCTATCTAATCTATCTATCTAATCTATCTATCTAATCTATCTATCTAATCTATCTATCTAATCTATCTATCTAATCTATCTAATCTATCTATCTAATCTATCTATCTAATCTATCTATCTAATCTATCTATCTAATCTATCTATCTAATCTATCTATCTAATCTATCTATCTAATCTATCTATCTAATCTATCTATCTAATCTATCTATCTAATCTATCTATCTAATCTATCTATCTAATCTATCTATCTAATCTATCTATCTAATCTATCTATCTAATCTATCTATCTTATTTATCTATCTATCTAATCTATCTATCTATCTAATATATCTATCTATCTATCTAATTAATCTAATTAATCTATCTCTCTATCTATCTCTCTATCTATCTCTCTAATCAATCTATCTAATCTATATATCTATCTATCTAATCAATCTATCTAATCAATCTATCTAATCAATCTATCTAATTACACTATCTAATCAATCTATCTAATCAATCTATCTATCTATCTAATTTATCTATCTATCTATCTATTTATCTATCTATCTAATATCTAACTACCAACCTATCTATCTATCTATCTATCCATCTACCTACCTATCTATCTTAAGTAAACATAATGTGAAGTAAACAAAATGTAGTTTGACACTTTTGTATTAAGTATATACGACACGAGGAAGACCAAGAAATGGATGGATTAATCAAAAGAATGAAAATAAGATTAAAATCTAAACCTACAACATGTATCACATCTTGGAGTAAACTATCTGTTTGTTCTTTCCACGACATCTCTTTTTTATTTCAAATAATAACGAATTTTTGTTTTATTATAATAACAGGTTCTTAATTCAACCTATGAGCTATTATTTATATATGTATATAATTTATAGTAGTGGTTCTCAAACTCTGGAACATGGACCCCCAGAGATTCCAAGACAACCGAATAGGTACTCAGAAAGATGAACTCAGTTTTCCATCAAAGATGAATCAAAACTAATGCAGGAGCTGCTTATTGTTATGACACCGCCATGCACACCGCCTTCCTAACTAGTGCAGAAGGTGCGCACTGTTAGAGACTAGACTTTAAAGATGTGAACATTAGGAAAAAGAGTACGAGTTCAGCCAGTCTAGAGCCGAGATGAAAAGAAGATATTGTTTTATGTACCTGTGGTGTCCCTGTAAATAAACATCGTTGCCTTGTTGAGTTGCCTCCCTTAAGTTATTAGATTATTAAAATATTGTCAAACCATGAAACTTAATCCATTTGGTAAATGTGAATACCACAAGTTCTGGCTACAAAAAAATATTACAACAATTTTTGTAGTTTGTATAACGGGTGAATGTAAAGAAGTTGTGGGACTTGCTATCCCGTCCTTTTTTTTTTTTTTTTTTTGTCCTTAATGAACCTCATTAAAAATTTTAAAAGAAAGACTCGAAATTTGTGCTCTTGGAGTCGGGCATAAATACACTGTATAATCTCATCAGCCTCGCCAAAGTCATGAATTTTTTTTATTTTTTTTTATTTTTATACATTTGTTACCTATATTGCTTTTTTTTTACTTAGGGTTCCGTTCTGTGTGCATGTTTTGACTACATAAAGGGGTCGCCGGGTCAAAAAATTTTGAGCATACTCTGATTTCCAGAATGCTCCTACACAAAGTCAATAGTATACAAATCAATGACATATCAAGAACTCAATATATATAAAAGTGCTTCCAATTTAGGAATTATCTCTCCAAGTCACAATGAAATAAGACCATTTCTTGAACAAATTAAATTGCAGCCTCATCATTGACCCGACTTGTGCTTACAGCTCTAAAGCCTGGGAGTATATTGACCTGGAGAGAGAGGGAGGGATGGTGGTAAGGCGTTTCCTATCATCTTTGATTGGTCCTCCAGATCTTCACCTATACTGTTTAGTTTTATTATGCCCTGGGGGGGGGGGGGGCGAGACGGGGTGGGCTGGGGGTAGAAGAGGCTATACAGCTCTTTCACAGGACTTCTCGTGTGCTGACCTGTCCTTTCAACTGGCAGAGGGCAGTTTACTTAAAGGGAAGAGACTTTTGGGTTCTGTTTTCATTCGGTCACAGCCTCCGTCGTTAGTAGTTTATGCAGAAAGACTTTGGTGTTAACGCCTTGTGTGCTCTGACGATATACAAAGTCGATTCTTAGAGCAGGAAGAGCGGGGGGCTGAGAGGATTCATGTCCGGTCTAAATGTCTCAAGCACCTAATTTCTTTCTCACACTAACCCTATACCTAAATACATAATAACAGCGGTTCTCAATTCGTTTTTAAATTGTTTTGTTTTGCATGTAGACCCTAATTATTAATAGACGATAAGGATTGTTTCGCGCGTTGTCTTTTAAGTCTAAATCTATAGGCCTTTCATTCGAATTTTTTACACTCTTGACTCTGAGTAGATCTATACATTCACTTAACCAGAATTTTTTTTTGGGAGGATGAATTTGGACGGGGTAAAAAAAAATGTTCCAGTTTTGTTTCAATCTATCATTCATCGGTTATTAAGAGTAAAATAGTCGCTCTTACAAAACAGTCACCAGCTTCATCAAGTAAATTATTTGTTTTTTTAGAGTCTCTCTATATTTTTTTATTCTGCCTGTTTTTAATGTACCTTTGTTCGTTGCTATGAAAAAGTAGAAGACAATGTTTTCTTAGAAGTTACATGTTCGATTGTAAAACCATGTTGAATGTGGCCGAGAGAGACACTGTGTGGGGTACAGACAGGTAAAAAGAAATGAAGGGTCCCTTTCTTACCTTGCCAGCACTAGGGCAGATGATGTCAAGCACATCCGTTACTTCGGCCACCGGTAAACGAGCCAGCACAACGACCAACCTCCTTTACTTTTCCAACTACTTTTCAGGCATCCTAAAAATCCTGAAATTCGAAATCCTAGTCCTCACCTAGATTCCAAGCCAGGACCTCTTGGTTCGAAAGCCAAGCGCTTGGTTATTTACAGAAACAATTGTCAACGAAACCATTCGAAGTTTGTGTTTTATTTTACGTACCCCATAAATGGTTCTCTAAAAAAAATGTGTAACTAAAATAATGTTTGATGATTTAAGAATCTAGAATGAGAACTGGGGGATGGGAGGGGGTGCCTCGTGTCACCTACATCCCTCTTTACCTTTAATGAACAATCAACATTTAATAATTTAAAATGAATTGATACCTTACTTCGCCCTTGCGTCTAGGACCAGTCCTCTTTTGCAATATATATATATATATATATATATATAGATAAAGATATAGATAAAGATATAGATAAAGATATAGATAAAGATATAGATAAAGATATAGATAAAGATATAGATAAAGATATAGATAAAGATATAGATAAAGATATAGATATAGATAAAGATATAGATAAAGATAAAGATAAAGATATAGATAAAGATATAGATAAAGATATAGATAAAGATATAGATAAAGATATAGATAAAGATATAGATAATGATATAGATATAGATATATATATAGATAAAGATATAGATATATAATAGTTCGTCTAATAAATGCTACCAAATTTATTTATTTGTATTTATTTGATGACCTCCTGATCATATGTTAATTGCTTTCCCTCTACAGTCAGCTTCTTATTGCTGTACGTCTACAGTTTACATGCAATGTTTGTGCATGATCACATATGATACAACAACTAGTTGATGCATGACTAGACTATAAAACTTCATTAGATTTCAATGACTGCATTAATATTCATGAGATTGACGTCACTGAAATAAGTTTCTATAACCAGAGCAACACGACTTTGCTGGCTCCTTTTTTTTTCTTCCACCCTCTAAGATGAAAATGTTTTAGTTAAATACTCAGTAAAAGAGGGCAAAGTGGTAAAGCTCTTGGCTTCCGTAATAAGGGTTCCCGGGTTCGAATCTTGTCTAAGCTAAGATTTTTAATGTCGGGATCCTCAGGGATTCGCTGAGTCCACCTAGTTCTTATGGGTATGTGGCATTAGTTGGGTAAAAGTAAAGGCGGTTGGACGTTGTGCTGGCCACATGATCCCCTCGTTGATTGTGGGCCACAAAAACAGATGACCTTTCTACGAAGTACACGATGAGTAAATAGTGTATTACTAATACCAGACAACGTATAACGTATCTCCTCATTGGAGGAAAAATAAATAATTTATAACATAAGTTAACATCTACAGTCTGTAAGGCTGTATGCCTACTGTATACAGTTGTTGTCAGGGGCGCGGTGGTTGATTGGTTAAGCGCTTGGCTTTCGAACCTGGGGTCCTGGGTTCAAATCTCGATGAAGACTGGGATTTTTTAATTTTGGGGTTTTTAGGGCCTCCATGAGTCCACCCAACTCTAATGGGTACCTGACTTTAGTTGGGGAAAGTAAAGTTGGTTTGTCGTTGTGCTGGCCACATGACACCCTGCTCGTTAACTGTTGGCCAAAGAAACAGATGACCTTAACATCATCTGCCCATAGAGTTGCATTATTAGAAAATAAAAATAAGTGTAAAAATGTTTCGTAAAATGTTTTGCAAGTTTCGGAGTCAGATATAAATCAATTTGTAAAAATGTTTCGTAAAATGTTTTGCAAGTTTCGGAGTCAGATATAAATCTATTTCTTAGGAAGATGGGATGGCAGCGGACAGGGTTTGATCCCGGGACCATCGAGACAACCGAATGACACCCCAGCGAGAATACCGCACGACCTGTCAGCCATCTTGGCGTAAGTCGGAGTTTTATATTGAAAGCCTTTAAAATTAGCTTAATGTGACATCATTAGTGCTTTCTGTGGGCTGAAGAAAATACTTTGATGCTGTAGGATATATATATATATATATATAGAAAAAAAAAGATGATCTATTAGCAGGTTTAATCAATAACCATTGATCGATTGACAGCAAACAAGAATTTGTTATCTCAATAATTTATATCAGCATTTTACAGATGATATAAGTTTTTACTGTTGTAAGAATCATACAGAAGTGCTCAGTACGGCAAGTCAAACAACATTGAGGGAAAAAACAGTTTTAATAAATGTCGTTAAGGACAGCGTAGAGGTATTACTTATTTTTCAAACTTCTACACTGAGTAGTACACTTTTCCTGTACGTCGGGACAACCTTATATAAAAGTCTATATTTATGTTCTAAGCTTACAGTATGCTGACGTAACATTGGGTTCAAGAGAGAACCGCTTGGAGAGATGTACAGGGGCAAGTCACTGAGCAGATCACTTTGGCAGCAAGAGGCTTCAGAAAGAAACAGCTGTTAAAATGTTATGCCAAGGGACATAATTCTGAAAATTAAATTTTAAAAACAAAGAAGAAGGTGAAAATAGAAATAATACACCCCGACAGACAATGGCTTTCTTTGCGTTGTCGTTGCAAATAATATAGGTCACAGCTGGTACGCCTCAGCTATAAGAAACCCTACACTTAGTTTTAACCTTAATTTTCCATTTAAAAAAACAAGCCTTACTTTTTAAATTAATTTGTAACCATTGTTGTTTTTTTTATTAATTTCTAGACTTTAAATCTATCAAGTATTTATATTCATATTTGTCAGACATGCCTTAATACATCATTTCTTATATAATAACATTCTAGAGCTGGTTTATACAGCAGAGTACACAGCTGAACTCAAATTCCAATATTCTCTAATCTCTTTTCTCTTTTCACAATTTCTAAACAATTTTTATGAACTTGAAACACCGCCACCTTAAACCATCATTCAAGATTATCGTAATTCACAAATCCATAAATGGCAACTTTTTTTTCTTTTGGTGTATCCGGTGTATAGAATACGGAAGTAATGATACACGAAGCATTTGATAAACTGTATGAGACTTTTAGTAAACTTTTCAGGACTGTAAAAGAAAATGTCTAATCTCTTCATTTGTAGCGCGATATAGGCCTGATGTTTAGTACTTGCGATAAAAGCCTGATGTTTAGTACTTGCGATAAAAGCCTGATGTTTAGTACTTGCGATATAGGCCTGATGTTTAGTACTTGCGATATAGATCTGATGTTTAGTACTTGCGATATAGGCCTGATGTTTTTGTACTTGCGATATAGACCTGATGTTTAGTACTTGCGATATAGGCCTGATGTTTAATACTCGCCATATAGGCCTGATGTTTAGTGCTTGCGATATGGGCCTGATGTTTAGTACTTGCGATAAAGGCCTGGTGTTTAGAACTTGCGATATAGGCCTGATGTTTAGTACTCATCTGGCAACAGTGATCTTTCAATCTGACGTTTAAGGTTTTGTTTAGTTTGTCTAGTCCATTGTAAGACTCTCCCAATCTTCAACTTTTCATTTTCTAACGTTTTTCTGGTATCATTTCCACATTTTCTTTTTCTTCTTTTGCTTTCTTACTGAATTTAAATTGCTTCAACACAAGGTCAACAGATTCTTAACAAGTAATAGACAAAGAAAAGATTACGTTTAAAAAAAACAAAAAAACATCAAAGGTTAGGTAAGGGAAAGAAACGCTAATAACTGCCGTTTATCTGAAAACGACAGGGTTTAGCTCACTTTCTGCTATATAAAACATAATTAATTAATTAGTACTAATTGATTAACTAATTGGTTAATTTTTGTATTGATTTGTGTATAGTCATCGATTATGAATATTTATGCAAAATTCAAACTTTACCCGAGAATGGGAAATGGAAAAAAAAACGTGTAGAAACGTAAGAAGAGAATTAAATCCATATATACATCCCACATTTCTCATTAAGTAGCATTTACTTCCCTAGTTCGATATCAAACAAAATAATTAATTACCAATAATTAATTAACTAATTGGTAAATTTTTAAATTGATTCATGTATTTTTAAGTTCAATGAATAATTGTGCAAAGTTTCAACTTAATCCCAAAATGGAAATGTGAGAAAAAATATGTTGAAACCATTTACCAGACGGACATACATACAGACAGATTGAGTTGAAATAAGCTTTGTAAAAAAAATTAACGTGTAAACAAAGAGAAGATTATTGGGATCCAATTTTTTTGGGTGAAAATGTATCATTAATTAGGTGAATACATCTATCTAAAAGGGTGAGTAGGTCAGCCAGTGCGCCTTTTTAGCATTGAAAATTCGCCGGAAGTTAAATCTTTCCCTGATGTATCAAAAAGAAAAACCACTCAATATTTTCTCATTAACGTTTCAGGTGTCAATGATGCTGGTATCTACAAGACATACGACCATGTATCCGTATCACGTATCATTAATAAACCAAATTAACCATATTATTGTCCGATCTAAAACACTATTGATATGTTCTTATCTTATCTTATATAATACAGACGTTACTTCAAAAAAGAAGATGACTACGTCCTGCGCGTCATGCATTTAGACATGCATATTAACCAATGACCTAAACAAATTTTACGTTTGTTTAGCTTCCCATTTAGCTCAATACCGGAAATAACTACATATCTAGGACAAAGCAGGGGGAGACTATGCGCGAACCTAGATCCTAGAAGCAGACGAAGAGATTAAACATCAAAGGTACGTTTTTGATCAAGTAAATACAGCCATGCTAAGACACGTGCATTCTGTTTAAAGTGTCATATCAATTAAAGTTTACTTTTGTATGTGTTCTATTTCTGTTAATATCTTTAATGAGTGTGTGTGTAGAAATATAACATAATTAGCAGTAGACAAGTTACCAATAGTTTCATAAATATACATTGAAAATATCGTACGCTATGCACAAACCATCCTCCACAGAAATAACCCATTCTCTCCTAATTGTCGAAACCATCGTTTAATTTGAACTCATTAAAAGAAATTAATATTTGATTGTATAAAAACAGAATGCAACTGTCTTTAGTTGTAGATAAAATAAAGATAAAAATAAATAAAACATTTTCAGATAGCAAACGAAAACGTTATTGAACCTGTGTCAAAAAAAAGGAGAGTGAAATATTACTGTGACAAATAGGGAATCCCTTTGAAACGTGGACAATAAATGCGGAGAGAAAAAGTTAAAGAATATATAGAACGTTTTTTCGATTTAATTAGTCCAAAACACACGCGTGAAAGGCTTCTTGATCAAATATGAAAGAAGATCATTTGCACCATGGGCGTAGCCGGGGGGGGGGGGGGTTTGAACGAAATGAAATCCCCGGAACTGACTGATTTGTGCTTTCATTTTGTTTATTTTAGGTGAGATTTTAATACTAAATCATCACTTACCACAGCACAGCCGAGGGGGTTTTGAGTTAAAAACCCTCTACTAGGGGTTTTGAGTTTAAAACCCTCTACCAGGGGGTTTTGAGATTTAAAAAATTCCTATCAGGGGGTTTTGAGTTTAAAACCCCCTACCAGGGGCTTTGAGTTTAAAACCCCCTACAGTGGGTTTTGAGTTTTAAACCCCCTTTAGAGGTTTTTGCAGTTAAATCCCCCTCTTCTATAAAACAAAACAAAAAAAGGCAAATAACAATCCCCAAATTCCAACAGCACAGTTAAGAAAGATTTTGATTTTAAAACCCCCTCCAAAATTTACGATAAACCCCCTCTTTAATATAAAAAAAAAGCAAATTACACACTCAAAATTCTATGAGCGCAGCCAAAGGGGGTTTTGAGTTTAAATCCCCCTCCTCCAGATGGCTTTTTCTTTAAAGTTTAAAACCCCTCCAGGTGGTTTTGCGTTTAAAATTCCCCTACAGATCGTTTAGAGTTGAAAACCTCTCTCTTCAATATTATTTTAAAGCAAACTACAGTCACCAAATTCTATGATCGTAGCTAAATGGGGTTTTGAATTAAAACCCCTCAACAGATGATTTTGACGAAAAAACTTTCCTTTTCAATATAAAATCTAAAACGAAATACAGGCATGTAATTCCAAGAGCGTAGTCAAGAAAGGTTACAAATTTCTACCATTAATAAAGTGTGAACAGTCTTCAGCCGAAATTGAAAAAAAACTAAATGTGGCTCAACAAAGATGGCTAAGACAGATTTTAGGAGTCAGTCATAGAGATCGGGTCTAAATAAAGAAATCATATGCCGAACTGGGAGTCGAACCCTTAGTAAGGTTGTGACAGAGCGTCGCATGAGGTTTTGCGGGACATATTCTCCGACAAAATGAATTACGCAAAATAAGAGTTGCGGAAACAGCTTGCCGGAAAATGCGCCGAGCTGCGCGAGAGGGTCTAAGTCAGTAAGAATAGCACTTTACGTTTTTGAAATAAAATTTTTAATAGCAAGATAATGCACTGTAGATACCTCAGAATATGCATTTTGTTGGCTTTCAATACCAGAAATAGTGCTTGGCGGCGGGGCTTCGCTCCCCCAGACCCCCTTGCTAGCAAGCATCTAAGGCTGCGAGCTAACCCAGACCCCCTTGCTAGCAAGGGAGTCTACAAGATTTCCAATATTTCCAGGAAGAATCTATTCTAGGGCACAGAATGTAATAAAGATTAATTATGTACACACACACATATATATATATATTAAAAAAATCCGCTGCGGGGGGGGGGGGATCCCCCTTAACCACCCCCCCCCCCCGAAAAAAAATCCTGGCTACGCCCATGATTTGCACATTACTCTAGATCTAGGTTGTCTTAGAAATTAGCCAATTCGTTATAATCACAAACTGTTTCCGAATCAAATATTGGGTTTAAAATGACGCACTACTTTCAAGAGTAGTTGGATACCGCTTCACAAAGGCAAGTAACGCTTTTGAATGCCTCTAAACGAGAATGAGGCGGGATAAACAACTCCGCCTGCCTACAAACTTCAGAGTCTACCTAGCAGTGACTCTCACCGCACTTTTGTCTGGCTCTGAGACCTGGGTGCTCTATCGAAGGCATCTAAGGCTGCTTGAAGGCTTCAATCAAAAGTGCTTCCTCACCGAAATGGGTATACGCTGGCAGGACTACCTTACAAACAGCCATGTTATGCTGGAGGATGGTGTGGACAGTATAGAAGCACTTCTTATCAATAGACAGCTGCTCCCGCATTGTGGATGACCACATGCAAAAGGCGATCTTTTTTGGTGAGCTTAAAGGAAGATGGCGTAACAGAGGTAAGCTCCGTAAGCGATATTAACGATCAACCCATTTCGTCCTCACCGGCATAGAGGAATGTAGCTGACAGCGGATGTCCTCTGAAAGAGATGGAGAGTTCTCACGAAGGCCGCGGGACACACATTTGAGCCAACTCGAGGCCCAATGGATAGCCCTTGTTGAAGACAGGCGCAAAACAATGAAATAGACCACCGGCTGAAGGCTTTGTCTGCAGGTCGCGACTGTAATTGTGTAGACATGTGAAACCCTTCACTCAACCTAAGACCTCGGAATCAAAGTCCTCGCCATTATTAGATCATACAACTCATATACGAAAGTGTAAAATAAAACTGAAACGATAATAAAGAAATCTGGCTGACTTTATCAGTAGGAAATATAGAAAAAACATAGTTTATGGTAGGAATCAGACAACGAATGAGACTTCCACGAAGGTACATTTCGAAATCCTCCCTCACCGCCAATCCCGGGATGGTGTTAATTTTTTAAAGGTTTTTAATTCGGTTGGACGTGTTGCACTTCGGACACTCGTCCTGTTGGTCACGTGCTTGAACCCAGTCCATCATTTATACCCTGTCAGCAGGAGGTTTGGTCTAGGAGGAAATAATCTTTACCGAACGTCTGAAACTTAGAAACAAAGTGACAAATTATTGACTTTGTTTTACATTTTAGAAAAAGCATGTGTGAAATACAGTGTGTGTGTGTGTATATATATATAGTTAATGTATATATAATGTTCATATCTTGCACATGTTTAATTCTATTCCCATTGAAAACCCTACAAAAACGTATTCTCCAATGACATTAACATTTTTAACCTACATCGACATTTTCTATGATGCCTGGGAATAATTTGACATTTGATGAATTTGTCCAGCAATAGGGTGGGAAAGTAATAGGGTCGCTTATCTTTTCTTCCTGGTCTGGCCAGGCAAAGAGGCCAGTGTGGGAAATAGCCATCTAGTGTCCAGATAGTATCTAGGCTATTTATGAACACCAATAAATGAGCCATCATAGAGAGTGTTAGAGACTATTGGGAAATAAAAAGAGGAGGATAAAGTCTGGGGTTTCCATTTAATAGAACAGTGTCACAGATTGTTTATTTGGGTGTAGATAGTTTGTGTGAGTTTCAGTGGGAGAGACATTTAAGTGTATAGATAGATAGATAGATAGATAGATAGATAGATAGATAGATAGATAGATAGATAGATAGATAGATAGATAGATAGATAGATAGATAGAAAGATAGATAGATAGATAGATAGATAAATGATGTTAAGGTAATCGGTTTCTTTGGCCAACGGTTAACGAGCAGGGTGTCATGTGGCCAGCACAACGATCAACCGCCTTTAATTTTCCCCAACTAAAGTCAGGGGCGCCCTAAAAATCCCGAAATTCAAAATCCCAGTCTTTACCTAGATTCGAACCAGGACCCCCAGGTTCTGAAGCCAAGCGTTTAACTACTCAGCTAATGAACTACCGACATAAAAACAAAAGGACCGTAAACTTCGTTAATAAAGAAAACCAATCTAAATATTGTAGTCATTTGAGTTCAGTTAAGAGAGTATAATAGTTTGTAAACAAATATTTTGCATTGTATTTAGGGACTATAAAAAGTTGGGGCGTAATGACATCACAGAAGAGGTGTACACAAGGAAACAATAGGTTTGGGTTTAGAGCAAGAAGCGATGTAAATAAACTGTTGGGGGAAAAAGACGGACTTAGTCACCTAGGACGATCATCCCATTATGTGAATAAACATTGTTCAAGTCTTCGCAAGTCTTATCAAGTGTATCGTCGTTATCGTATTGATGTCCCTTGAAGGTATTGAGCTGGCGCTTGTGTTAACATAGTATTTGTCAAGTCGTCGAAGTCAGCAATTTGGTTTGATCAAGTCAAGAACATCAAAAAGACACTATCGCGTTTAATCCAGACATTACCAACTACTACCAAGAAAAGAAAAAAGGTAGGTATATATGAATGCCATACCTTTCATCTCCCAGTGATGTTTCGGTGACATCATACCCTACATTTTTCTTTATATATCGTCCCCCCCCCATACTAATTAAAAGCAATTTAATCTCACAAAAACTCTTCAACGCATTAAAAACACCTGGTTTCTATTTATGTACATCATATAACATTTAATATTACTTCCTCATTAACTGAACATAACAAGTTCTCAGCTCCCCCGCGTTTTTTTTTATTTGTTGTTTCTATTTTATACTTTTTTGGGAGGGGGTGTAATTTTAAAGTTTATTTTGT
This sequence comes from Biomphalaria pfeifferi, assembly GCA_030265305.1. Lineage (NCBI taxonomy): Eukaryota > Metazoa > Mollusca > Gastropoda > Planorbidae > Biomphalaria > Biomphalaria pfeifferi. Next base: position 6,125,958 of record JASAOG010000019.1, read on the forward strand.
TCCGGATGGTATATATAGAAATTAAGCGATAAAAAAGTCAAAAGTTACAATTTTAAGTCACTGCTGTCGGATAGGGTTTCATTTTTCACTTAATTGTAACTGAACACATAACAATGAGGGATTCATAAATGGAGTCATTGGTATGTTCAGAGTTTAGAAAGTTTTTAAAAGTCAAACAATAAATATTTACATACTTTATGACTACAGCTGCAGATCATGGAGCACTTTTAAACACTAAAGCAGGTCGATATTTTAAAAACAGTTGAAGCTCCTCAAACTTTACATGTTAACCCTCCTTACGCAGCTTTAACCCTAAAACACTATGTCTCAACAAACACGTAGTTCAGGCTAAATAAGTTATCGAGTTGTCTGCTCTGGCGAGAAAGACAAACAGATACAATAATACAATCTCATCTGAAATCAAAGAAAACGCTATGGATTGGCCGACGACCATGTGGGATGTAATTGTTGTAAGAGTCTCCCTGAAGGCAGGCGCTTGTTACATGTAAGCGCACCAATCGTTCATCTGAATCCTCGTATGCCAGAACACAGAGAGAGGAAACATAATAGCTTTTAACACTTTTGTTTGAACCATATAGGCTTGTAACAAAATATATTACAATTAAATCACATGTAAAGTAGTGAGCGCCTTTTAAATACCTTGGAAGCCTATGGTTAGTTTAAGTGCATCCATTTGGGTCAGCTGTTAATCATATATTTCATTTCTAGTTTTAATGAAGAGTCTAACTTTTTCTAATTCATCATCTGTCCCTTTACTTTGATTGTAGTGGTGCTGTGACAGTTCACGTAACCAAACCCTCCACTTTTCTCTTGGTCAGCAGCTGTTCTTAGCAGGATATCAAGAGAGAGGCCATTACAAATTGTCACGTTATCCAACCAGCTTTTCATTTTACGGTCCTTTCTTCGTTCTCTCTCCACTGTACCTTGAAGAGTGACTTACAAAAGTGAGTCCTATCTTACCATATGACCAAACAAGCTAAACTTTCGTCTCCTCACAGTATTGAGGAGTTCCTCCTTTATGACAGCCAGAATGTTGACTTGTAAAGAGTACAAACTCATTCGTCTTCTGTTTCCCAACATTTCTCTGTAGATTTACTCTGAAAAGCTTGGATTATTCTTTCAGCCTTAGTGTTAAGTCCAACTTATACAACCTTACGGAACCACAGAGACCACTAGGAAAGAATACAGTTTTAATTTTACTGGGAAGCTGATGTTACTCCTTCACATTTTCCTCAGTTTGCTCATGGCAGCAGATGTCTAGCTTCAACTGTTTTCCATCTCTTCTATAGATCCTCCATCTCTTGTTATGTTTGTCCCTCCCTACGTATTTATATGAGCCAGCTCCTTCTGTTACCTTATTAATACAAGTACATGAGGTTAACGAGAATGACCTACAGACAAGACACCGACTAAAAATTAATGAAGATCTTCAGGAGGGTCAACCCCCTGGACCTATGTTTTAATTGACACATGGAGCATTCAATCAGATTGACAACGGAGAGAACTAACGGGAGTAGAAGAAGGAGGAAGGTTTGCACGTGACTAATTTGTCTCGATCTCTGAAATAGATTGATTGAATGTCAGCCATCTAATGCCAAACCTTTAGAAACAGCAGAAGTAACAAATAGCCAGACGGAACGGATCTATGTCACGATGACATTACGTAACAACAAAAAAGTTGTTTGCTCTTATAAAATAGCTACAGTGTCATTCGACTCTTTCTACAATTCATATCTTCTAATATATAAAACAAATTATGAGGAGTATGTATGTATGCATGAAATAGTATGTGTGTATGTCCCTAATAAAAAATCAAAACCATTTGATCAATCTTGATAAAACTTTACATAAATGTACCTTAGATCAGGGGCGGAGACCGTAGTGTATGCTAAATGTCATTCCCACAAAAATAAGGCTCTAAAAATAAAAAAAAAATACCTAAATTTATCTCTATTAAAGATTGAAACTTTGTAAACAAATCGGATAAACCCATTTGCACAGTATATTATATTAAATATGCATATGTCGGCTAAACGGATAAACCCCATTTTCATAGTCTACTTTCATTTTCGTGTGAAAATTGTGACATAGTTCTAAATCCAGTGATCAGTAATATTTCAAACTAGTCTTTTGAAACAGCGGATGAACCGAACACACAAAAAGAAAAACCTCAAAGTACAATAGTTTTATTTTCATTTTTTTTTAATTTCAACAAAATTACTAGTCTGTTTCCTTGCACAAGTTTCAAACTTTCCTTCAAACATTGGAAACTGTTCTATAAAGCCCACGGGAAGATGACAGAGTTATAACTTGGAACCATCGTAACTTCTGTCATATGAAATAATAAATTAGAAAATAAAATTGTGTTGAAATAATAAAGATCTTATAAAACTATATATATAACATTTTAAATGAGTCACTTAACGTTTAGAAAATTTCAATATTTTTTTCCAAAATAACGCCAATTCCTTAAGCATAAGCTAAAGCAAAGGTTCCAAAACTTTTTTGTCTCGTAGACCCCTTTCCATGTTTTGGGGTTTTCGGTAGACCAGCGTAATTGGTTTCATATTGTCATTAAAAGGCTCCGCTCTTTTGACAAGGAAGGAATGAAGCCCAACTTTAAATACAATAATTTTTCGTTTGAATAGCAGGATAATTTTTATTTATAACTAAGGTAGAAATAATTTATTCGTTTACATTAATGGGATGTGAAAATTAAAGTTAGGACCTGCTTAAGTGAAGTCCATTATCATAGACCCCCGTCGTGGACATGTTATAGACCCCCAATTTATTTTTTCCCTTTCGTAGACCCCTTGGAGGTCTTCGTAGACCCCTGGGGGTCTATATAGACCACTTTGGGAATCACTGAGCTAAAGTTATCCGAACTAATATCTTACAGTATATTTTATATTCAGTGGAATGGTTTCAGAAGTATATTTACAGTAGAAAACAAGGTTACAAAGACAGTTAGTGTGGAAACACAAACTCAAAATCGGCCCCCGAAGTGGTCCACCCAGGCAGGCTTCAATATTTTCAGAAAGAACATCCAAATGAAATTATATCAAAGACAAATGAGAGATAAGAATGGAGAAAGAAGGTTGACAGATCTTGTGTAGTGCCCCAACGGTCCAGAATATCAAAGGATAGGTGCAAGTGAATGCAAAGTTAGATTTGAACCTGGCCTAACTAGTTCCCCTAAAGGGTCTAAAGGGCAGATGATGTAAAGTTCATCTGTTTTTTTGGCCTACGGTTAACGAGGGTGTCATGTAGCCAGCACAACTACCAACTGCCTTTACTTTTCCCAACCAATGTCAGGTACTCATTAGAGCTGGGTGGACTCAGAGGCGCCCAAAGATTCCCAAGTTGAAAATCCCTGTCTTCACCAGGATTCGAACCCGGGACCCTCGGTTCAGAAGCCATGCGCGTTACCGCTCAGCTACCGCACCTCTCCTGGCCTAACTGAAGTCTTAATATTCATGTATTGGTTTGAAAAGGCTCAAATATGTATTACTACACCCTCGAAAAAAAAAAAATAAAATACAATTTACAAGATTAGTATTCGTTTTAAGTTAGGTCTAGCTTATAAATGCATACTAATTAGCTTTTTCTCTTTAAAAACTGCTTGCATAACTGATTTTAAAAATTAGACTTTTCGCTTTCAGAAAAAAAAAAGTTGCCGTTGCATCAGAACTTTGAATGGTCTAAAATATTGTGATGTCGGATTTTCAATATCTTTTCTAGTTTACGAGATCTAAACGGGACAGACGGACAGACATTTCGTACAAAACTAATAGCGTCGTTTTCCCTTTCGGGGGCCGCTAAAAACACATTTTCATTGTTAAATGTTTGATTTTGTTACAAAAAAGTATATCCTGTCAAGTAGATAGGGCATAATGGCATATACTACTTCAATTTAAATGTAGACAATGGCTTAGTCTACTTAATGCTTTGGAATCTATATATATATGTATGTATGTATGTATGTTTGTATGTATGTTTGTATGCATGTATGTGTGTGTGTGTTTGTGTGTGTGTGGATGACTAAGGTGATAATGTCAGAGATGTATAAACGGCAGATGATTTCAACTGGACGTACCGTGTTTACAAGGGAGTCACGAGAAATCAGAGACTGTGAGGACTAGACGCCGAGATTAAGTAGATTTAATTGGATTGAGAAATATTTGAAAGAAAAAAAAACATCTTGTGATTCTATATGTATCTCATTAATAATAAATAAAAGTCTGTAAAAATTTATGAATTCAAATAGAGATTATTTTATAGTAAACAAGGATTCCCATCTTTTATACTTGTGGTTTGATTTCATGTAAAATTTACATATAGCAGATTGAATTAATATTAGACGGACCAAGTCACATGTTGCAGTCTACTGTTACCTGCAGTAGTTATTGCACTCTAGGACGATGCCTTCGTAACCGTCCCATTTGTTTACGGCTTCCTTTCGTGACCAGGTAAATACCAACTTCAACGTTGGCCACCCTGCATTTTACGGCATTGATATTTTATGTTGTTATTTTGTTGTTGTTGTTTTGAGCTCAGCAAGCCACCATTAAACCACACAAATTGCTCCTTGATGGATTAAGACTCTCCATCATTCTAAGCAATTCATTAATGTCTTTATGTAAATACAAAGCTGGCTGTGTGGCCTGAATCGACTTCTTGTCATCTGTAAACACACGCACACATACGTAGACACACTCAAACAAACATTTTTAAAGCGCTACATTTTGTAGTCTTTGTTATGCTGTACGTTTTATGAGTTCAGAGATGAAGAAATTAACATCCCAGCCCACACATCCTACTGGCTAGAACAGGCTAGGTGGTGTCAGTGGGCCAAGTTCGAACTCAGAATATTTTATTTCTGAAGAAATGTCTAAGAACTTGTAAGTCAAATTGCCACGTGGTCACACGTTGAGCATTTCAGTTCAGCAGAAGTTGCACCGTTTTCAGTCTTCTTCCTGGTCTAGGTGTGTTCAACTTCTACCAATGAGCTCTCCTTTATGTTTGCCTTCGGTATGGGTCTATCCCATGCAGTTTTTTTTTTCCCCGACCATTGGAATCAATCTTAAAGTGCTTCATGTCACACTTAAATCAATCAGAGTATTTTAAATCTGGCACACCTTCTGCTTTCCCGCCCTTCAAGAGATCTCCATACAATATGCCCTGTGAAAGTCGACCCTGTGGCATTCTCACTTACTATGCAATATTGTTTTGGTCGGTTTGTTATGAACTGTCTACCAATCCTTGAACACGTTCTATATTATAGAACTAATCCTATTCACCAGACGTTTGTGGTGCAAGTTTTCAGCCTTCTTATCGGATCCTCTAAGCTCTAATCACCAGAGCAGACAGGTAGACGGATGAGCCAACTGGTTGTAGCCATTATTTCCTGTAATTCTATAATATCAAGGAGTCCCCCTGAACCTATATACTGTGGTATGATGTGTGGCTGAGTGACAAACTGCTTGGCTACCTAACAAAGGCGCAAGAGAGTTTGAATCCCGATGATGACCAGACATTTTTTATTGGGATATGACTTAAGCCTGTTGTGTTGCTAAGTGTTAAAAGGGAGCACGCCTTCTGTATGATACCTCCCCCTTTTTTTTCCACGTGTTGAGCGTTCACAAACAAGACTCTAGACTCTAGAGTGTGATCTTGGCATGCTATAGAAGAGCTAAACTATTTTATATCTATAAATATCTTTATTTCTCTCATTCTCTTTCTCTTCTCTCACTCTCTTTCTCTCATTCTCTCTTTCTCTCTCTCTTTCTCTTTTCTCTCTCTCTCTTTCTCTCTCTTTCTCTCTCTCTCTTTCTCTCTCTCTCTTTCTCTCTCTTTCTCTCTATACCACCCTATCTTATTTTCTCTCTCTCTGTCTCTACATATAATGGGTTCGCTATTTCTTTTATTGTAAAATACTAACCGCCTGACACTTAAATTCTAGTCCTGCCACTACTATGATTACCATCAGTGACCTCCCTTAATGTCTACTTTAACCTAAAGAGAAACTTGTTTAGCAAAAAGTATCCAATTCTCCAATCAGTTTACACGGATCATGAGGACAGCACCATTAAACTTAAGCGAATGAGCAGCCCAGACAAGGGACTTAATCTGTCAATGCCAATAGATGAGACACGTATTACCCCCCGTTGTGGTCTCTACACTGTGGCCGCGTTTCAAAGGGTGACAACTAAAAGCGTCATAGAACAAACTATAAGACTTTAAAGGAGAAACAAGGGAGGTAATTTAGCTCGATAAGGACTTAACGAGTGACCATTTGTCGAAAATGGCCATTTAGTGTACGTATTTTGAACACCAAGAACATTATTCAAAGATATGTGTGTGGGGGAAGTAAATGCAGGAATTGTGATGTTACCTGTTGACATGGGCGAATTCAATGAAAATTGGTTGGGAGGCAGTTCACCCTTCTTTATTCAAGAGTTCTGAATCTACCCATGTTTGCACCTTAATAGCCGTATTGGTGCAATGTTTGAGTGCAAACTATCATATGACAAATTAATGAATTATTATTGCTAGAAAACATAGTACTTCACGTACATACTAGTACACTATTAACCATTGACAACATTACATACTGTATTGTAATTGTACTTAAGATAAGATATAGCTTGTATGAATTTGTCGCCACTTCTGTAATTTGATTTAACAGCCTTTCAGTCAACGTTGCTAATGATTCAGAAACATTATTTATGAACAAATCAACAAACTAGATCATAATAATTTCGGCTATCTTTGGGCCCCTTGAGGCGCGGGGCCTGGGAGTTGCCCCACTCGCCAGCCCATAAGGCATCCTCTTCTCTCATTGCAAGATGTGTACGTTTAGGATTTCTCAATTTAAAGTTGGTATTGCAACTTGATTGTTACAGTATTGAATTGGAAAACAGTTGCTTTTCTTTTTGTATTACTAGTTTCTCATGAACTATTACTGATCAAATCCTAATTCCCATATTTTGTCGGGATAGAATGCACCATGAGTTTTTCGTCTAAAAAAAATAGAAAAAGCTTAAAAAAAAAATAAATTAGGAGAATGGTTGGTTACTTTTGATCGAGTCACGTGATCTCATCAGACCAATGAGGGATCAGCCGTGTCTTTCATGAAGGCGAGATTGCCCTTTCTCTTTCTGTCAAAAAACGCGACAGTTAAATTGAGAGGTTATTAACCCCCCTCCCCCTCAAAATGTCATTTCAGCATTACATAGTAGCAGTACTCTTAGGTCAGGGGTGAGGACTTTAAGGGGGGAATAGTCGAAGGGAGAGGTAAACAAAGAACAAATGAATATTACACACACACACAGATAGAATAGTAAATGTCGAGATTATTTTTAAAGACATATGTGTGATTGTTATAGAGAGTGTATGTGATGTCTCCAAGGTGGTGATAAAGAAAGGAGCATTCATTTCTGGTCTTTGAGATGATGAAAACCTTTCGAATGCATTAATTAGCTAATTTATTTGGCATATAATCTTCGTTATTAAGGGTGAAAAAAAATAACAAGGTTTCTGTTATAGCAATGAATAAGTTGTGTATTAGTTGTAGAAATTGTTTCCTGCAATTCAATAACAGCAATAAATACAATGAAAAATTTCTAGAAACCAAGAGGGATAACCTTCTATTCGCTGCAGCAATTATTCACTGTTATAGCAAGGAAGCCGCTATTTCAATAAATGCAAGGCCATACACAGTTTAACAAACGCTTTAATCTATTGTTTAGTTTATGCGAGTCGAGATTTGAACTTTTCTCCGGACACCGGGATTCTAATTTTTGTTTTTTACTTTGGTTTTTAAAAAAATGCAAGAAAAATGGAAACCAAGAAAAGTAACTCTGTCAAAGACAGTCTTTAAAAAGTTGTGCTCAGAAAGCAACATTCTACCCATCCCAACAAAGTGGAACAACTCGACTGGATGGATCAGTTCAAATGGTCGACTTTATGTTGGCTGTTTTTTTTTTATTCTGTTTTGTTATTATCTTTATGACCTGGGGTTATGCTTGCTTCACTATTTATTGATTGCTCACTTGGGTGCTTTCATTGACGGCACTTTCTATAGTCCTTTTCATCTCTAGGCTTGAAGGCAGAGACTGTGTTATAGATAGACTCTGGTCTGTGCCGCACTTTGATACGTTTTATATGTCTAAATATTTTACAGCGCAGCTAACAAAGAGATCAGACTTGATTCTCAGACATCAAAGATCAACGCATTTCTTTCAGTAAGTTTTCAGCAAATCAGTGCAGAATTTCATTTAATTTTATTTTCCTTTTTTTTCCTATTGATTTGTATTTATTGTTTGAATCTTTTAATCCAGTCTCTCGTGTTCAATGTTCATAAAAGTATTTTGCAAGGATTCACCCCCAATGGGTTATCCTCCCTTGGTAATCGGCCAAAACTAATCGAAAATATTATTTGTGCAAATCAACTAGTTAAGCGGATGTTATAACCGGAGGGTTGTGCAGGCTGTACATTCATTCAGTACATTTTAGCCAGCGGTTATGAAGATAGGGTCCATCTAGCATTCAGATTCCCCTGTCCAAGTAACATTCAACTTCTTTGGCAGTAATCCATCAATGGAACTGGCAGTAAAATGATTTAGTCTATTTGTACTTTCGTCTACGAGTCACTTCACATGACTGATGCTTGGATGACTATTTGCTGCCCAGTTCAACGACTAATGGAGGACATAGAGAACTTTGAAGAGCTTTTTCTCAGACTGGGCTGGCAGTAAAAATCCTCCTGTCAATCACAGCGTAAAAAGACTCTTTGACTTTTGTTGACTAGAAAATGGTTCCTACTAGACCACAAGATAAGACTGAATAGCCGATAAATGTAGATACTGTTGTTGTTGTTTTTTGAAGGGAGGAAAATTGTACAATGGTTGCTAATTTTAAAATCAAGTTTAAGATTTATATCATGCATTAGCAAGATTGGGTGGACATTGTTGATATAACAAACAGATAAAGTAATAGTCACATGATACCTTACATTTGAAAATTTAGTTTTTTTTAACATTATCATTTTGTAATTATTTAGTCTGTTTGTAAACAGGACCCATGGAGGACCTCAGAACAGTGGACACCAGGTGGGAAGAGGCTTCAGACATTGCCATTGACATATCTTTATGGAGACAGCTAGTCTACTAATGTGCCGAACGGGAGGATCTAAGTCTAAGTAAGTCTGTAACACAATGGTTGGTTGATTTGTATTTGAAACGCCCCAGATTGTTTATCCGATATAAACGCTGTATGGCAAGTTGACATTTTGTTCTTTGTAACGATACAATGAATTATTTTGTCAAAGAAAATATTGGACAGAAAGCTTAGCTTTGGTTATGAGGACAATAGTGCTCACAAAAAACCTGGCCAACTCGAGTCTCATTCATAAACCAAAGCAAAGAAATCATTTCACGTTACTCCAGACTAGAGCACAAGATGTCTGCAGCTGAGAATGGGAAGGTCAAGGAAACATTTCAGATGAAGAAAGAGAACGTCTAGATGGAACAAACATAAAGCCGTAAGAGAGAACAGGAGAAGAATCTAGAAACACATTTGGTCAGGAGACTTCCCATCTCTACTTGGGGATTGGGGTTACTACAAGTTGATAATATTGATTCATCTGCTACACTTTCAAGAAATAGTTGATGAATACCCGAAAACTAGATTTTATCTAAGGTCATCCTAAGCTCAGGGTTTTTAACCTGTGGATCGCTACCCCTTTTGGGGTCGAATAACATTTCCCAAGGGTCGCCTAAGACCATCGATAAATTGTGGAGTTTTTTTGCTACTTTTCATCGGAATAAAAAAAAACAATGTTCGTTCTTCTCTAACGTTATGTAACCTATTTGTAGAGGGTTCTACTGTATAGTCGATAGGGTTCTACTATAGTCGATAGGGTTCTACTATAGTCGGTATACAGAGTTCTAGTTTGAGAGCCGCAGGGATGAAAGAGTACTCAGATGACATGAAATGATCGTCAAATGTTGACAACATGAAACAAAAAGTGGGGATAACAAATATGGATTTAAGAACATTAATAAAGCCACACTATACGGATGGCACTTTCATGGAATGTAACATTTTTTTTAACGTAGACGTGATTTATTTTCTATTGGTAGTTACTTCAATAATGTTTTTTTATTGTTTTTGTTTTATAATTGTTATTTGAAAATAGTTGTTGTGGATTACATCTTCGTTGTTGCACTATCATTATCTTAGCAATTGTAATTACTGTTCATTAAATGCTACATAACACCATTGCGGGATGAAACATTTCTATGGAGAAGATCTCATTACGTCGTGAAGAAAATTTAATTACTATACATATACACCATCGTTTGTATAGCCAAATGTTATTGAAGGAAATCAATAAATTATGGAACATCAACACGGACAAAAGCACGCGGAGAAAAGATAACAGAATACTTTTTTTTCGGTATAAATTTACTTCAAAAGATTAAACAGGAATAGAAATACCCCGATGTGTCATTTGTAATGAAGTTCTCCCTGCCAAATGTATGAGGCCAAGCAAACATCCGAGCTTTACCGATCCAGTATTTTAGTTTTGAAGGCTGATGGAGTCAAGTTCAGACTAAATTAAAACATAGCAGGCCTTGAAGCTTCTTATTTGTGGCTCTTAGAATCGCCAGAGCTTTGAAATCTTACACCTTTACCAAGGAGTTCTTGTCAACGGCCAAGTACATTGCATGAGTTATGATTGAAGCCGAAGTCGTTATTAAATTTAGTGTCATTTCCATATCTAATGACACTATTCATAGGAGTATAGCAGACATGTCTTCTGATATTATCCATTAGGTAATTCATTAAAAAATGTATGTTCCTTTACTAGTATTTATCATCCACTGATCCAGTTTGATAAGTCCACAAACGTTTTAAATTGTTTACAATTACTGGTTTATATGAGATAGATACATAATTGGTGAATTTAAAGATTAGTTTCTATGCAAACCTCTTGAAACGACCTTTACTGCAGCACGGACAAAGTTGGTTAATATTTGGAAAAGTAAAAGACCTCTTGGAAAAAATATGGCGGTGTCTGCACAGATCGTGCTGTTGATTTGATTTCTCTTCAATGTCAGTTACACAATGTCTGGATCAATTGTTAGCAGAAATATTTCAAGAAATAGACCAACTATAAGAAGACCCCCCCCCCCCCCCATAGTGACTGAAAATAAAGGAACAGATGACGTTGGACAGGTCACCTCGCAAGAATGTCAGAGAACAGAGGAGCAAAAGATTGTTCACCGGCAAAAACCAAAAGGCAGGCGCCCCAAAGACAGACCACGAGTACAGTGGCTTGATGACGTAGAGGCAGAGCTACAACAGCTAAAAGTCCGGGCATGGAGACGTAAAGCCCATGATCGATCAGAATGGAGAGATGTGCTAAAACAGGCCAGGACCCTACATGGGCTGTAGCGCCACTGGGATGGATGATGATGATAGTTATCAAGTCTAAATAAAGAAATGAACTTGATGCAGAGGATGAGAATCCCTAATCTAGTAAAAGAAAAATAAACTCAACCTTCGCACTAACCTAGGTGTATTAAAAAATACTGTAGCAATCTAGTTAACTCTATCGAAGACTGAACGTGTTTCATGCTTACCAATAGGCCTACCGGTACTTTTCAATCATCAGTTATGTGTGCAACATGAATATTATAAACAGGCAACACAAAGGTGAATAAATGAAAGTCATAAAAAATATACTCTTCTTGTGATATGTAGGTGTACATTTGTTCACAGTAAATAACGCGTTTTTCTATGTTCAGTTTCTAACAATGGAATGAACATCATGGATATCCGATATATACATTTTGGTGACAATTTTATAACATTAACTAAATCACATTTACCTAAGCCAAAGAACGAGGGAAAAAAGTTTTATGGTTTATTTCTATTATTATAATTTTTATTGTATAATTAAACGTATTTTCATTCTCTGACACTCTGGATTTTGTTTCGAGGCAAAAAGAAAAAATCACTTAAGTCCCTTTAATGATAGGATGTAATTGAGTTTACTCAACTGCCTGGTTCTCAGGCGTGCACGCTGGGTGTCGTTCAGTTGTCTTGATGGTCAGCGGTACATACCATGCCCGCAGAATCCCCAGTTCTTCTGTGGGAGGTATGTGCTAAGTTGTAAATTGAAGATTATCTTCAACTTTGAAGAAACATCCGAAACATGTAAAATAAAACAATTTAACAACAAGAACAAAAACAGTTTAAAACTGATTAGTCGGTCGCTGTCCAGTGTGATACTTATGAATATATCATTACAATTTATTTTTTTGTTGCAATCAATGTGGACATTTCAACAATATTCCCTACTTTCCTATCTCATTCCCCGCTGATACATACAGTTTTTGATAAGGAAATTTTTAAAAATTTAAGACTTTAAAAAATATTACATTTATTCATTTCTCAGCTGTTTTTTTTTTCTCTCTTATTTACCAAGTTTTCTTTTGTTACTAACTTGTCTGGTACACAGACAGTGACCAGAACTAGTCACTTGATCTAGCACAAAAAAAAAAGACTAGCCAATGGCCAGCAGTTAAGACGACTATGTTGACATACGTGGCCGAGAGAAAGAAGATCGTGGCCAAGAAAACGTGCTGTGATGACCGCTTTGACCAGAGCAGAGAGCCACTTGGAGGTGGGAAAGACTGGAAAAAATGTCTAGAGATCCATATGGCTGGCTACTTGATTAGTTTTTTTAATCGTGAACAGACATTAAACTTTTCAGTTTCACTTTGATTGATAGAGATTTGAATGAATATTAAATCAAAACAAAAGTTTATCAGCTATGATGAATGTGCAATTTAAAATTGTTTCCATTTGGAATCTCCCTCACTTTTAGTTTCTATTTCGTTTCAATTTTCTATTTCAGAGTCCACAACATGATCTATTTCTCTTCAGCATTGTATCTATTTATCTTCAGCATTGTATCTATTTCTCTTCAGCATTGTATCTATTTCTCTTCAGCATTGTATCTATTTCTCTTCAGCATTGTATCTATTTCTCTTTGGATTGTCATTTCGTTTTCGTTTCCGTTCATCAAAGATCTGTAACGTTTTCCTTTTGTTCTGCGGACCAATGAAGAGGATTTCATTCCGAGACGCTGACGATGCCTAGGTCACACCCTTCTCAGCTTGCACCATGCATCACAAGCCCCTGATCTAGATCCGAAGGGGAGGGAACAAGAGGTCAAGGCCTAGTAATACATGATGTAGAGATTTAGAAGCAGACGTCAATAGGGTGGGCAAGACGTGGGGACAGTTGGAGAGACTCGCCCAGAACCGAGACGCCTGGAGGAAGCTGGCTAGAGGCCTATACCCAAGACGGTACCACAGGCAAAGATGTATTCACCTTTTTAACGAAATTTCCGTTGTCATTTTTTTTTCGTAAACAACAACAACAAAAAAGTACATTGGTGTAAGGATAATTATATCCTTATCCCTTTCTACTGTCTTTCTCACACAATTGTGTACAAACATTGTGTACATATTTCATGACTAAATCAATCCAATTCCTCGCTACGATTACCCAAAGGATGAACACCTTGTTAAGTACCGGTAATGGTGGTATATACAAGTATCTCTAGATCAATATATCTATAACAGCTATACCCAAAGGATGAACACCTTGTTAAGTACCGGTAATGGCAGTATATGCACGTATCTCTAGATCTACTATAACAGCTATATCAAAATAAATCCATATCTATCCACACCTCTCTCTAATCAGCATAGTATAAATGGCAATGAGAGCAGGGTTTCATGTGGCTACAAAAACCCAGTTGCGACCTGCATACTTTTCCGCCTCTCGTGCAGACAAATAGTTATTTATCCAATTTCTGCCTAAATTCCTTCCTTGTCAATCGATTCCTTGGAATAGTTCAATATTCTACATTAGTTACCAACCACATAGTTATGAGAACATATGTTAGTACTTTATGCAGCCTCTCTTTACCTAACACTCTTATGGCTTATCATACTTACAATCAGACAGCGTCCGTTGTTAATTACTATAAAATACTGACCACAATGTGACAACATAACATCTTAGTGATTAAAAAATAAGTTTGTAAAAATGAAAACTAGCAGCAGCTAAACGGAAAAAAAAATATTATTATTTCTGTCATTATAATTATCATTATCATCATCATAATAATTGTTATAATTATTATTTTAGAAAAGAAATATTTATCATTTCCTGGCACTGCCAGGGTTGAGATTAGAGCTAAAGGAAAACAAAATTCCTTGTATTCCCCTAAGCAGTGTCAACTGTGAAATTATTTGGTAATGTGGCAGCTCTCCAACAGTACTGACCTCTGACAGGCAACAAGGATCTTTTTAGTACTGCATTTCCGTGAATCACATTGTAGTGAATGTATTCATCAATTTCAAACTATGTATCACAACTGAAACACTATACACCACAGCGTGGTACAGTTAAAGACTCAAACCCACATCCCCATTCGTGTTGGTGTTGATTTTCTTATCTAATAGGCAATGGGATAACAGTAGGTGATGGCTCAGCAGTCTGAGCACTTAAAGCACACTTGGGAGACTTGGACTATCACCATCAATCACATCAGTAGGTTCAGTTCTACTTCCTAGTCCAGGTCCTACCATCACTTGGCCTTGGCAAATACAAATGTATAAAGTTGACAAGAAATGACGTCAGCATCTATCAACCCTAACCATCAACTTCCCCATATTCTTAGTCCTGTGATCTATCTGGGGACATTAGCTATCCAAGGAAGTTCAGACTGTGATTTTGGTTATCGACAATCGATCTGTGACGACGATCTATTTTGTCGCAAGTGTCTGGATTGGAGTGGAGACAAAATGTTGTATTCACTCAAAACTTACAAGAAATATGGAATATATATATATACAGTTTTTTGTATTTGCATATTCTGTAACAGAGAAATATGCCCTAATATTTACAATAATAATAATAATAATAATTGTCACAAGACGCTAGCAGTGTGCTGGCGCCTCCTTCAACTGGTCGTTGTCTAGGGCGATTCTGGAGGCCCGACTGTTGACGCTGCAACCGTGTATGTCGTAGCTTTAGCCCTGTCGCGATATAACTCTACTTGTTGGTATTGGTGTTTGTGTATACAACTCACATATAACACTGAACACCAGAATAATAGTTAAAAACACGTAGCGTATAACTTTATTGATATAGAATTTAGAGTCATCCACAACGTTTTAAATATAGATACATCAATGAAACTAATAATAACTTAAGATGTCCAAAATGACTGTACACTTTTGATTTAAATAAAGTATTCTTAAAACAAGAATTTTAGTTGAAAATATTAGAAAGAACAAGAAAGCGGGGAATGCCACCGTCCGCTCTCAAAAACCCGCGCCAACTGCCGCTTTGTCCCCAAAGTACCCAGGTCATCCTGCCTCGTTCAAGACAAGGTCACCTGTCACGTGACAGTAAAATAAAAGGGAAAAATATGCAGGTGCTTATTTCCCTTCCCAATAATTAACGAAGTCTAATTTAATTAAATAAAATAGATTAGAAACACAAATAATTAAATTAGAATAGAAATTGAAATAACAATTAAAAAAATAAAACACTCCACAATAACTAAGGCCATAATGGCAGGTAAGAGGTTAGTTGGGTCAACATTCCATATCCAGGCCCGTAGTGCACTGTTGTTGTTCTGTTACGCACACACTAACGGGTGTGAGCACACAGCGGTTTGTGACAATAATAATAATCTTTTTGTCCTTAAGGAAATTGGTCTTATTATTTGTGCTTTACACCAAACAAAGCATTGCAACTAGAAAAACAAAACAATGTGTGTACATTCACACCTGTCTCATTCATAATTTACATGTGAAAAGTTTATATCACTTTTGGAGATATATTAAAACGTTTAACAATCTGTTAAAGGGACATTACTTATATTTGATTGGTAATTATTGCTTGACCACGAGTTAATTTCGTATTCATAAAGCGGGTCTTAAATTATGTAAATCACGGATTTTCCCAGACCTCACATTATTAGTGGGTTATTAATTATTGAGTTCTCTTTCTTGTTTTGTAGAGTTTGGACGCAGAGAGCAGCCATTTTTGCAAAGATTATATTAACTCACTTTGTCCGTCAGTCTGTCTGTCTGGGTAGATACTATTACATTATTTTCTCCCCATTCTCAGATCATGTTGAAATTTCGCAAATGTATTCTTTGTCAATGACAACGCATAAGTCAAATAAAAAGAAATTAATCAATATGTGGCAATTAATTACATTGTCTTATTTAGAAAAGGGGAAGATAAACTTAGCAGTAATAAGCGATATGGCAGTGATTGTGTGGTGCTTTCCTTAATGAAAGCTTTGTATTTTTTAAAAGAATTTTTTTTATATATTGCTTCTTGGTTCAGTGTAAGCCTGCTTTCTGTATACATGTATTGGAAGAGGACTGTAAAAATTAAAATATTTTGATATCGATCTTGAAATGCTGTAATCTTTCAGGACTCAAAGTTTGTTTTTCATTTATTGATTGGAAAGTTGGAGTGTCATAAATAAAATAGATTTCAAAGAATAATAAAATTGAACAAAAATACATTGTGGCAAACGTGGCAAAGGCAATTTGTTGTTGTTGTTTAAGTCTTATACATTTAGATGTTTTCCATCACACGCCAATTAAAGAGATTTGACCTCAGCGCACTGAGCATTCTAAAAACATGAAAAATGCGATAGGTACATTACAACTTTCTGGTCGTGTGGTATGCGAGTTGAAAAGTTCTTCTATCATCAAAATGGTATCGGGCTCATACCCGCTGCCATTCCCCGTCGTCCTGCGGGAGGTAAGGACTAGGAAGTAAATTTTCTTAAACTCTGAATATTTTTACCAAGTAATTTTTAAAATTAATACAGCAGTTTAATTCAGCAGAGAAGCTTTTATCTGCATTAGTTTGCTTGCATTTCTCCAGGGTGCTCCTTCTTCAGCACGTATTCATCTTCGAATACCCGCTTGTTCCGTCCAGTCTCGTGAGGCCAGGTCAAAGTGCAAGTCTTTTCGATCATGAGAGAGAGAGAGAGAGAGAAAGAGAGAAAGAGAGAGAGAGAGAGAGAAAGAGAGAAAGAGAGAGAAAGAGAGAGAGAGAGAGAAAGAGAGAAAGGGGAAAAATCATTCCCCCCCCCTTTTCCTCAATGTTATGATAATGAAGTAAAGATCTTTCCATTGTTAGTGTACTGGAATTATGTCTCCTTATGAATATACATAATTTATTTAAATCTGATCTATTTATAAATAATTTATTTTTTACTTTATATTTTCTTTTCAGGATTTTTAAAAAATAATCTGTGAGTTAAAATCAAATAATACTTTTCACACATGGGGAGAAAGCTGGCTAGATAAACTAAGCTATATATTTTTGTTAAAGTTATATGATAATTTTTCAACCCCTTTTAGCATTGCACAATTCAATTTTCTAAATCTTTTGTTTTTAGAACAATTGATGTACATACAGAAAATAGTGTTGACCTTTCACCTTATGACCTGCAGCGTATTTCAAAACAAGTGGGCAGATAAGAAGACCAGCTGTGACACATTGAGATATTGTTAAATAATAGCTTACATTTTGTTTTTTAGTTGGCAACGGTGAATTTAAATTTAACAACATCCTTGACATTGTTAAGTTGAAAATCTCCCATGGAAAAACTATGTAGAGATTATACGAAGAAATACATTTACAAAACAATCCCAGGCATACAGAAATAGTAGCCTCCCTTGAGTTATATATCACTCACCAAAAAAAAATTAGTTATCTCCTATTTATCTACTTTTAAGGTAAGTTTTCTGTGTACGTTGTTTGATATAAACTCACAAAATATTCTTAGCTTTTGTTTCCCTTGTGTCCATTTCAACTGCACAAACTGTACATGTAAACACAAAGAGTAAATGCAAACAAAGCTGATAAATTGATCTGCGGTTGTTGTGTTAGTGTTATCGGTATGTTCTAAAGATTTTGTTTCAAGAGACACAACAGTTTCGATATGAGGGGGAGAGACTCTTTGCGTGAAACACTTTGACAGTTTTAAAACGTCCCTTTTTGTTTTGTCTATGTAACGTAGTATGGTGTGTTCTGTGGATATTATTTCAGCTAGAGTAAACTGAGAACTTCGTGCAGTATAGTCGAAATTGATCAGAAAGTTTGGGCTACCGCCGCTGCTATCTTTAACTTCGAATTTAATGTATTAGAGTCTGCTGGGACCAGGGAGTGTATGTTGTGCACCAAATGCAAGATATTTCCAAATGTTACATTTTTCTAGTATTATGTTACTTATTGTATAATTGTGCAACCTGGAATGAGTATTGAGTTAATTAAAATCTATCCCATTGGCCTGCAAATGTGAGTCTATGCTAGGAAATCTTGCTAGGAAAGAGAAAGACCAACAGCAAAACATAAAGACTAGGCGGAGAAAGTCATTGCAGTTGTAGATTACGTTGTTACTAAAACCATACATCCGTTTCCGGACTCAAAACGATTTCGAAATGCGAAGGACATATTTTTTTTTATTTATTAACACAATTCTTAGATGTTACATTTCTAGACATTAAAGCCCAAAAAAAATGTGGGTGAATTGCTGTAGATAGGTTGGCAGACATTGTTCTTTGAAATAATAAGTGAAGAATGTTTTCTTTTATTGTAGAAGCTCGTTAAGTAGGTCGAATGCAATAGTTAAGTAGGTCAAATGAAATAGTTAAGTAGGTCGAATAAACTATAAATGTAAGTCGAATAAACTAAATAAGTAGGTCGAATGAACTAAATAAATATGCCGAGTTAACTAAATAAGTATGGCAAAGATAAATAAAGCGAAAAAAAAAGATAAGTAGGTCAAATTAACTAGATAAGTAGGTCGAAATAACTAAATAAATAGGTCGAATTAACTAAATAAGTAGGTCGAATAAACTACATAAGTATCTCGGGAGAACTAGACAAGTTTGACGGAAAAACTCGTCAGTTCAGTGGCCTACTAAAGTGTTGTCCAATTATTCAATGATCATTCTCGAGACTAGAGACCGCAGATTACTGAGGAATGCAGCCATTGTGTGATTAACACTCTGCTAACCAAATTGAATTTTAACTTTATTATTGGTTTATAAAAATATGCAATTTTATAAATTTGTAGTTGTAGATAAAGTTCATCAAAATAAATTCTATATTTTCCAATGTTTTTTCTTTTTCTGTCTTCTAATGTTAGTTAAAATAGGGCTCTACAGCCACATGAGGAAGTGTGCTCTGAGATGAACCATAGTCGTTCTACGACTGAAGGAGGCCAATGACTTAGTTAGTTAGTTAGTTAGTTTTAGTGTTAGTTAGTTAATTAGTTAGTTAGTTAGTTAGTTAGTTAGTTAGTTAGTTAGTTAGTTAGTTAGTTAGTTAGTTAGTTAGTTAGTTAAAGAAGAGAATCATGTTTAAGAGTTACGATAGAGTCACGAGATAAATGTTTGCGTGTGTCTTGTCCAGACATTAGGGTCACATTTGTTGTTTCACTAAGACACCGGAGATACATAAATTCTATTTAGGAAACTGGCGTTTAGACCTGCGCATGGAGTTGTGGGGAAAAAAATGGAAGCTGGGGGAAAATATGTACAGGGAGTTAAATACAAGCTGACGAGATGTTGGGTTCTTAACTTCACGGGAGGGAAGGTTCGTGTCGACATGACAAGACAAGAATGGCATAAAATACTGTCGCTGATCTGTTGCAGGGCCACAATGATCACAAGTGCTGTTGTCTTTCTGTGCGGGTAGATCAGTTGTTTATAGGCCGTACGTTTTGGTCATCAGTCCGTTGGGGCTTTCATGAGCATATGTTCTTAGTTTCAACGAGACCTAATGACTTCAGTGTTGTGTGGTATGCATTCTGGACTGTAGAATCGATGGTTCCGAGTTTGAATTCTGCAAGCTGCCTTCCCCTGCCCTCCAAAGGGAGGTTTGGACTAGGATGTGATACTCTTCCATCCAGGAGGATCTTTCCAAACATTTAAAACAAATAGAAAATAAAAGTACTGGCCTGAGTATACTACTTTCTAAGATGATGTCAAAGATTATTTCAATAATAATCTTAATATATCCTTAAACTTATAACCACACAAGTAAATTCAAGAATAAAATCATGGAAATATTCACGGATAAATATATGAAAATATTCAATATTCAAGGATAAACTCATGGAAATATTCGAGAATAAACTCATGGAAATATTAAAGGATAAATTAATGGAAATTTTCAAGGATAAAAACGTAGAAATATTTAATATTCAAGGATAAGCTCATGGAAATTTTCAAGGATAAACTCATGGAAATTTTCAAGGATAAAATTGAGGAAAACTTCAAGGATAAAAACATTGAAATATTTAGTATTCAAGGATAAACTCATGAAAATATTCGGGGATAAACTCATGAAAATATTCAGGGATAAACTCATGAAAATATTCGAGGATAAACAAATGGAAATATTCAAATATAAACTTATGGAAATATTCAAGGATAAACTCATAGAAATATTCAAGGATAAACTCATGGAAATATTCAATTATAAACTCATAGAAATATTCAAGGATAAACTCATAGAAATATTTAAGGATAAACTCAATGTCAATGATTAATAAAAAAAAAATCAATGATGACCTCAAGGACAAACACAAAAATAAACTCAATGAAACACTTAAGGATAAACTGAAGGAAATATTCTAGAGAATGCAGCCTGTTACTGCACACATCGTCTCACTTGTAGAAAGTATTCCAGCACCACAATAATATGCATTAAAAAAATAATAAAAGCTTTTAACTGTTTACGGGTCGCCTTTGAGAGCTTACGCTAAACACTTATCTATGGGAGCATACACCACTATGTCATCATGCCGAAAGGGAAGAGGAAGACGGAGTTTGGGTGGATCAATGCAAATAAAATATTGAATAAAACGACACGCTCACACATTACCCACTTTTGACCGCAATCCTGGTAAAATAAAAAAGATGACGTGGCAATCTATTGATCAAGAATAAATATTTTCTTTGCAGCTTTTTCTTTTGAACTAAATAGACCAGTTGAAAGTTTGAAGTGTGTCTCCACTTTCCCAAGAGAACAAAGACAACGAATCAATTTCACTTTGTTGGAATCAATCTGTAGTGGGGGGTGAGGGGGGGGGGGGGAAGAAACAATAAAAATATGAAAGCCTACTAAAATTGACACATTTATTTTCGTTCAAACTAACCTTGAGGAGCAGCAGGTGACTCCAATCAATACGCCTTGTGTATTGTCTAATTGAACCAGGCTGCGGTGAGTGGGGCAGGTTTAAAGCTTCACTCACCTTGGAAGATGTTTGTCTTGTCTTCGAGAGCTATTCACAGGTCTGACACGACACATTTCCCCCTCCATTAACTGTCCCTTCCCACCTCCCCAGATAAAAAAAAATGTCTGCTGGCGCTCCCCACCTCTAGTGACTGTCACAGAGAGCCAGGACAAGGTCAGCGGGGTGTACAGTAGTTTTTCTCTTCTGAAACCTTCTCCTGGTTTTATATAGGTCAAGAACTGGGGGGGGGGGGGGGGGGGTAATGATGCGCCAGTTGTTATCATTGATCAACTGATCAGACGACATGCTACTCCCGCGACAGAAAACTCTGAGTGAATTATTGTAGCCTGAACAATGACGTCATTAGAAACGATCTTTTCAGTTTCCGGTATATCAAAAAAAATAATAATAAGCGCAGACGATTAGGTAAGAATTTTAAAGCACGAGAGAGAGGGGGAGAGTGTGAGAGAGAGGGGGAGAGCGTGAGAGAGAGGGGGAGAGCGTGAGAGAGAGGGGGGAGAGCGTGAGAGAGAGGGGGGAGAGCGTGAGAGAGAGGGGGAGAGCGTGAGAGAGAGGGGGAGAGCGTGAGAGAGAGGGGGGAGAGCGTGAGAGAGAGGGGGAGAGAGAGGGGGAGAGTGTGAGAGAGAGGGGGAGAGCGTGAGAGAGAGGGGGAGAGTGTGAGAGAGAGGGGGAGAGCGTGAGAGAGAGGGGGAGAGTGTGAGAGAGAGGGGGAGAGCGTGAGAGAGAGGGGGAGAGCGTGAGAGAGAGGGGGAGAGCGTGAGAGAGAGGGGGAGAGCGTGAGAGAGAGGGGGAGAGCGTGAGAGAGAGGGGGGAGAGCGTGAGAGAGAGGGGGAGAGCGTGAGAGAGAGGGGGAGAGCGTGAGAGAGAGGGGGAGAGCGTGAGAGAGAGGGGGAGAGAGAGGGGGAGAGTGTGAGAGAGAGGGGGAGAGCGTGAGAGAGAGGGGGAGAGTGTGAGAGAGAGGGGGAGAGCGTGAGAGAGAGGGGGAGAGTGTGAGAGAGAGGGGGGAGAGCGTGAGAGAGAGGGGGAGAGCGTGAGAGAGAGGGGGAGAGCGTGAGAGAGAGGGGGAGAGCGTGAGAGAGAGGGGGAGAGCGTGAGAGAGAGGGGGAGAGCGTGAGAGAGAGGGGGAGAGCGTGAGAGAGAGGGGGAGAGCGTGAGAGAGAGGGGGAGAGAGAGAATAAGAGCGAGAAAGAGAAAGAGAAATAAAACGAGAAAGAGAGGGAGAGAGTGAGCGAAAGAGAGAGACAGAAAGAGAGAGACAGAAAGAGAGAGACAGAAAGAGAGAGACAGAAAGACAGATAGAAAGAAAGAATTAAATAGAAAAGAGGGACAATGAAATAAAGAAAGAAAGAGAAACACAGAGAAAGAAAGACAAGGAAGAATTGTTCCTTCAAGAGATAATAATTAAGCCGATAAAGTGATTACAATTATTCAAGTGATAAAGCTTCGTCGTTGTCATATCAAACGAAATAAGATACAAGATACATCCAAGTGAAGTGTAATAACATTACCAACTGAAGTGTAATAACATTACCAACTGAAGTGTCAATAGTTCAAATAGTTACAAGAATGAAAAAAACATTGCATTTTCTTTCAACAGACTTGTATAGATACTTATAAGAAGACTGTTAAAGCTACAATGTCTAATGGTCAAAATTTTGCCTCTAAAATACTATTGAGGCTGGGCTGTCCATTAAACCTCTATTCCCCTGTTGTTTTGTTTGTTTGTAAAATGTTTTACATGTTTCGGATGTTCCTTCAGAGTTGAAGATAGTTTACTTCCTAGTCCAAACCTCCCGCAGGACGACGGGGGATGGGAGCGGGCAGGGTTTGAACCCTGGACCATCGATAAATTCAAACGACAGTCCATTGCGCAAACCGCACGACCAGGCAGTGGACTATGTCCACTTATTCACCTTCTAGGTATCGGCGTGCACCGACCAGCGACCAAGCATTCTGATGGTTATTTTCGAGCCCTTTTCGCAAAACATGTCTTAAAAGGTCACTGACCACTGCTAGATTCTTAATAAAAATGTACATGAACAAGAGACCTCCTTGAATTAGTAGCAAGTCGACGAACAAGGAATGTGGATAGATAACTCTGAAATATTGTATCGATCTGGTTTAAGGCGGATACACAAATTGATATATTTGATATAGATAACCGTTATGAAATTGGATGTCTGGATCGTTAGATGGAGGGACATTGATGGGCATCATAAAAAAAACTGGTATTTGTTTATTGTGGGGCTTTTTTTATGTCTCTCCACGTAAGTGGGCGGGTCACACTCTGTCTTTCTATATTTATTTACTCTATCTCTCCATGTCTGTTCGTTAATTTTTACTATTAGCTAGCTATGCATGGGTGGAAAACAGTTTTTGTATATCTTTGAGAAAAAACATCACTAGCTAATTTGTCATGCAATAGAAAATCTGGTCTGGTCTGACCGTTATAAATTATCTCTATTTATCATTTAATGACTATAAAATTAAATTTGGCTTATAACTTTTATCAATCAACTTGTTTCAGATGACGTGAAAGAAAATAAAAGTCGGGTTTTTTTTTCTCTAACATCGCTTCATCGGGAATTACCGCACTCCATTCTAATGTTTCATTGTATGCTATAAATAGAACTGCATGACCATTGCAGCATCACAACGTTTCACTGCATCTCACAGCGCCCTCACATCATCACTCTACCATCACAACGCAATGCTGTTATCTCACAGCGCCCTCACATCATCCCTCTACCATCACAACGCCATGCTGTTATCTCACAACGCCCTTTCAGCTCCACACTGTACTCTCACAACGTCATAACGGCTCCGCAGTGTACAATCACAACGCCCTCACAGCTCCATAGGTAACCAACACATCTTCCTCACGGCTCCACACCGTACCCTCACAATGCCCTCACAGCTCCATAGGTACCCCTCACATCTTCCTCACGGCTCCACACCGTACCCTCACAATGCCCTCACATCTCCATAGTTACCCCTCACATCTTCCTGACGGCTCCACACCGTACCCTCACAATGCCCTCACAGCTCCATAGGTACCCCTCACATCTTCCTCACGGCTCCACACTGTACCCTCACAATGCCCTCACAGCTCCACACTGTACCCTCACATCTTACTCACGGCTCCACACCGTTCGATCACAATGCCCTCACAGATCCACACTGTACCCTCACAATGCCCTCACAGCTCCACACTGTACCCTCACATCTTACTCACGGCTCCACACCGTTCCCTCACAATGCCCTCACAGATCCACACTGTACCCTCACAATGCCCTCACAGCTCCAAATGTACCCCTCACATCTTCCTCACGGCTCCACACCGTTCCCTCACAATGCCCTCACAGATCCACACTGTACCCTCACAATGCCCTCACAGCTCCAAATGTACCCCTCACATCTTCCTCACGGCTCCACACCGTTCCCTCACAATGCTCTCACAGCTCCAGACTGTACCCTCACAATGCCCTCACAGCTCCAAAGGTACCCATCTCATCTTCCTCACGGCTCCACACCATACCCTCACAATGCCCTTACAGCTCCACACTGTACCCTCACAATGACCTCACATCTCCACACCGTACCCTCACAATGCCCTCACAGCTCCACACTGTACCCTCGCAATGTCCTCACAGCTCCACACTGTACCCTGACAATGCCCTCACAGCTCCACACTGACTACTGATTTATCTTCACGGAATAAATTGATTATACTTTTTAAAAAGCTGTATTGGTCATCTCCCTTGACTGTATATCTAGGGCTCTTTCTGGTCATTTAAACAGGCGCCTTCGAAATACACGGTCACTTTTAAACTGACCATTCTATCTGTCACAGCTAAGCATAATGACCTTGAATGAACAGATATGAAGCAAGGATAGAAATGTGCAGGGTGATAGTCGGTAGAGCAACTGGTGTCGCAATGGAGAAAAGAAGAAAGTGAAATTGGCAGAAAGAGAGAAAAAGACAAAGACAGAGGACGATAAAAAAAAGAGAGAATAGCATAAAAAGATAGTGTACGAGATGAAAAGAAATAGACTGAGAGAGAAACAATATAAAGTGAGAGAGTGAGAGAGAGAGAAAGTGGAAGAGAGAGTAAGTACTAAGAAAACAGAAAGAATGAGAGAAAGAGAAAGAGAACAAGAAAAAGAGAGAGAGAGGAAAGTAAAAAATTTTTTTTTTTAAGTGAGTCTGAACTTAAGGTGTGAGAGTGAAAATCTCCAAGGCACAAATAAATTCTGTCAGTGCTAATAGATTAGTATGTCTAAATACGAAGAATAGGTATTTATTTTCCCACACAATGGCTTTAGCTCCAGGCGAATGGAAGGAGTTGTGAGGAGCCACTTTAACTCATTACTGGTTCTTATCATTTCATTTACAAGCCGTTTAGTGTTAAAAGCTTTAATTTGAGAGTGTTCTGGTTAGTTTGTGTACTCTAAAAAATGGCACAGTTTGAAATGGGTGTATACCAGCCACTTGAAACTTGACGTGACATACAAATAATGAGGCTGGACCTTTGAAACGTGAGGGCTCTACAATTGATGTGTCTGTGTTCAGAGGCGTAGCGCAGAGCACACCCAGTTTGTTAGCTAGGAAGATGAAATGTAACTAGTTTTTAACTGGTGCGCACTGTAGGTATCAGTTGCATATATATGGTGTATGGTATCAGTTGTTGCATATATATGGTGTATGGTATCAGTTGTTGCATATATATGGTGTATGGTATCAGTTGTTGCATATATATGGGGTATGGTATCAGTTGTTGCATATATATGGTGTATGGTATCAGTTGTTGCATATATATGGTGTATGGTATCAGTTGTTGCATATATATGGTGTATGGTATCAGTTGTTGCATATATATGGTGTATGGTATCAGTTGTTGCATATATATGGTGTATGGTATCAGTTGTTGCATATATATGGTGTATGGTATCATTTGTTGCATATATATGGTGTATGGTATCAGTTGTTGCATATATATGGGGTATGGTATCAGTTGTTGCATATATATGGTGTATGGTATCAGTTGTTGCATATATATGGTGTATGGTATCAGTTGTTGCATATATATGGTGTATGGTATCAGTTGTTGCATATATATGGTGTATGGTATCAGTTGTTGCATATATATGGTGTAGGGTCAAATTCGATTTGAGTTATTTTATGATCTTCAGACATAGTTTCATAGTATGAGTAGAATAGTTTCTGTATCAGACATACTCCCTCTCTCTCTCCCTCCCTCTCTCTCTCCCTCCCTCTCTCTCTCCCTCCCTCTCTCTCTCCCTCCCTCTCTCTCTCCCTCTCTCTCTCTCTCTCTCTCTCTTGGCTCTCTTTTAAAAGAAAGTGAAGAGAACCTAGCTGCTAGAAGGCCGTTCTGGAGTTCTCAAGTTCGAGTCCTGTTCAAGATTTTTAAAGAGTTCTAAAGAGTTTAAGAGTTTTTAGTCTGAAGCGTGACTTCAATCTGAAAAATTTGGGTCACAACACAGACCTATATATATTATACCTAGACTGGAAAACGGAAACACATTCTTCTCAGATAATGATCAGATCACAGACCTATATATATAGATCATTATGTACGTAGCTGTCTTTCAAGCTGTAAGGGAAGTCACCCCGTATCTTGGAAAATCAATCTTTTCTGTCTTAGAAAAGTAATGATCTTTAATATAATTAATATTTATCACAAAACTATATATTTACGCAAAACTATTATATAAAGCCATTTCCTGTTAGTTTCCATTGAGAAAATGTCTCGAAAATCTTATATCGAATTAATTGAAGTCTGTTGATTTTAATCCTCTTAAAGTCTTATGTACATTTAAATAGATTGATTACCTAGATTTTTCTAGATCTAGAATATATGTATCTAAAAATTGCAAAATAATAATTATGAGACGTGAATGCTCTTATTTTCGATGTTCAATTTCTAGATCTAGATCTAAACATTCATTATATGTAACATAGCTTAGAGTTTTTAAAAATCCTACTACTTAAAACTACTTTACAAAACATCGCCTTATTTCAGCTTTTCAGAAGATTTTAACGACATTTTGGTGTAATGCTAGAGATCTCCATGTCCAATCTAAGACAGAGAGACTCTAAGTATAACATATATAGGTCTGTCAGTCAAAACATGACTGTGACATATATATTTACTAGTCGACCGGCGGCGTAACATACGCCACTACAACCTAAGCGACCACAGTGGGCCCCGCTCTAATTCTAGGTGTATAAATTATTAAATTAAACCATTTTATAACTTATAACAGATTTCCGCAACCTCCAGATTTACCAGGAGCTCCTGGAAATCACATGAAACTGCAAAATATACGAAAGAGTCCAGGAAATATCCGGAAATTATTAAAATCTTTTGAAAACATACAAATCTCCTGAAATATATAGACAAACATTGTCATTTTGGGGTGTCATTCAATATGGAAAACGCCAATCCTACGTGCAATAAACAAAACGGCATTATGCAATACCCGTTATCTATGTAGGAAACAGAATTTTTATGATATACAGTATGACTTCCCTACACGCAAGGCTCGTGTAGTAGAATTTATTTTCTAATATAAACTATTAATTTTCACTTATTATCCGTATCCCTACCCAAAGTAGCACCGCGAAATCCGTTTCGCATTGGGCCCCACAATGTTTAAGTCCGGCCCTGCTATTTAGTGACGGGTGTATACAGAGTAGATTACTTGTTCTCTTTTCATGACTTCTTAGTCACAATGGTTAAGTCCCGCCCTGCCATTTAGTGACGAGTGAATACTACTTGTTCTCCCCCCCCCCCCCCTTCTTTTTTTTTTTGGCCTCTAAATTACGTGGGATAACTCTAGTCCGTCCCACTAGCAGAAATAAAAGAGTGATCATTTCATTACTTGGTGTCCAAACTTTTGAGCCATGAAAAGAATTATATGTATAGATACATGACCTATATAGCCCATTCTAATGATGGCTTCTGTTTTGACAAGTGTAACATTAGATAATGTACCACAGAATGATCTCGCCATATTTAAAAGACAACTTCTCGATCCAGTGCTTGAACTTTACAACTATCCTCTCCTTCAACTCTCCGTCTCCTTGTCTTAATTAAGTCTTTGTCCTTTGATACACAGCCAAACCATTCGTAAGTTTCTACAGCCATAATGAGTGGTAAAGCACTCGGCTTGCGAGACGAGAGGGTATAGTGTTCCAATCTTGGTGATGACTGTGATTTTGAATTTCAGGATTCTTAGGACGCCCCTAAGTCTACACAACTCTAATGGAGACCTGACATTAGTTGGGGAAAGTTGGTCGTTGGTGCCATAACATCCTTGTTAACCGTCGGCCAAATGACTTTTATATCATTTGCCCTCTAGATCACAAGGTTTGAAAGGGATAGTTTAGTTTTAGTGTAAACCTCAAAAAAATATTTTTAAAAAAACAAACAACTTTGATTTGAATTCTCGGATTAAGATTATTATTAAGTTAAGTAGTAAAGAAATAGAGAAAATAAAATTTCACAAGAAGTAGACAAAATATGGATCATTAACTTATGCCGTCTATAAATAAATATAATCAAGTCATTAAACTTCGCAATTAGGTCCGGTGTACTCCT
>JASAOG010000019.1:6157500-6177500 GCA_030265305.1 Biomphalaria pfeifferi
ACTATTGAGATGACTTTGTGTGTTACAAAAAAAAAAAACACCAATGGATATGTTTGTGTTTATTGTTGACACATTGACTACCATTGCTCGCGCCAACACATCAACAAATACACGTAAACTACCATTATTCATCTACCATAGAAACACACAGAATAACATGGCCATTTTTTAGCGGCTTCATCAGGGGAAAGCCACTACGCATGTGTACAGACTGACTGTCCGTTTGACTATGTGTCACGTTCAGATCTTAAAACTTTTTTTAAAAAGGCTAAGGAAACGTCAGCTTGACTAAATCTATTTTTAGCATCCTTCGGTCGTAAAACGACTATGGTTTATCTCCTTTTCATGTGACTGAGCCCTAGTCTCGAGAGACACTCCCGTCCATATATACGGCAGGTTGAAATAGTATTCGCTTCGGTGGTAGAGCAGCCAGTTATTTTTCATTTGGCACGCTTTTCTTCCATAGCTGAGGCCGATTCTTTTTCGCTGTCTATATTTATTCCTTATTTCTTATCCCATAAGCTAGGACAAACTCGTACAAGTGTTCCTCCTTTCCAAGCGCCATTAAAGCATGGAACGAGTTGCCTGAATCAGCCAGGATTACCAATAACTTATCAGAGCTTTAACCTCTAATTAGCCTAGATACGCATAGGACGTAGTTTTATATTAAGGAATGTGTGTAATGTTTTAGAATATAAGAAAAACATTAACAATACTCTTTTAAAAAAAAAAAGAATTCCCAAATGCGATAGTCCTTTCAAAACCTATGCTGCGTTTAGATCTAGACCTAGTTCTCTAGCCAAATTTAAATTTATTTCTTTTTTTTTACCTTGAAAAATTTAAAATGTCAAACTAGAGTTTTCCAAGTGTGTCCAACGAGCTAGTAATTCTTTTCTCAGCGATATTCATCAACTTAAATTTCTAGGAAAATCGTTAGAGACGTTTTTGAGATCCGTGTCCAGGTTCCAAATTCCACCTTCCATGACGTTGTGACTTGAATAGAGGAATTGTAATTAGAGAACTTACTTTTATTCTGAGAATTTTTTCAAACTAATAATGTGCATAGTATGTACACACGAATAAACCCTTTTTTTAATGAAAATAAGAGATATCAAAGACATTTGATGTAAGACAAACTCTATCTCTCACCGCAAAAGTCGGCTGCCTGATCGTGTAGTATCGGGACCTCAACACTGACCTGCAACACCTATGGGCAGTGGAGACCAATAGCTCGGTGCCTCGTTGTACAGACCTGTGGCATGGTAACGGGGTATTGGTCTCCACTGCCCACAGGTTGAGACGTTGCAGGTCAGTGCTAAAGCCTTCTATGACGATTGGTCTGGGTAGTGTGCAATTTTGGATGATATATGTAATGAATAACAATACAGAATACACTCCGCCCTGCCTATGTTTGGGCTATAGGTGTAAAATATATACAGTCAGCTATAAGGGAAAATTTAATGAGCGAAAATAGATGATCAAATACAGAGAAAATGTTGTCCCTGCGCTAGTGTTGCCTTTAAATATATAACGAATGTTTCAACACTTTACTTCACTTATGGAACCAGAGCTGAAGATGTTTGGAAGATGTCGTAAGAATCATCTTTTTATACTGAATAGGGTCATGAGTGAGACCAACAACTCTACCATCGAAAGAAAACTAGCTCTCATTAATGTTTTTCTTAGTAAAGAAAACCTTGCATATATTTCCCATGCAGTGAGCTCAATATTTTCTTTCAAATGATTTTATACCGTCCGCCTAATAACATCTCCCAAAGTTTCCTCCTACTCGAGCTATCTGAAAAATTACACCCCTTGCCCTGTAGACATCATGTGCATGCTTTTGAGCTGAACAATTTCTCAAGGGGAAGATAATTAAGCCGTTGACACAGCCTGCAAACGATTTCATCCAACTTGTCTTTAACCGATTTGTAATTGCCAAGTTCAGTTTTCCCGCGCTAATAAATCAAAGTGCAATAACAAGACGCTCATTACGTCATGTTCTTTAAATCAGGCTCAAAAAAAATATTTGGAACAAAGCAAAAATTGTAAATAGCAGACGTTTTCGGAGCGTCGCAAAATGTTTCTGATAAAAGATCTGCACACATCCTAGAATGTCCTAGATACAACAGACAGTCAATTTGCAACGTAAAAATGCGACTCAATGTTATGATTGTTTTGGAAATGAATTTATTTTCGTTCTCTGGCACTGCCAGGGTCGAGCTTCATTTAAGGGAAACAAAATTTATTGTAGTCCCCTTAAAAGTGACAACTGAGAAATTTTCTGATAATGTAACAGGTCTGCAAACAGTACTACCCTCTGCCAGGTAATAAGGATCTTCTTAGGAATGCTTAAGGCTTCGAATGTGTTTACGAGTTAAGTTATCATCCCTTCGGTTGATATAACAACAGGGTCTATAATTACTATAGACAGCTTCCATAGTTGCTTAATCTCTAGACTTATCTTATTTATCTTATTATTTATATTATCTTATTTTCTTCGTTTTCAGTTTTAAGTTATACTTTTATTGTTGGATAGTGGTACAGCGATGTCAATGATGGTTGCGGATTTTTCTTTTTTGTGGATAAACAGTAAATCTCAGCAAACGAAATCTACCGTCTTGACAGTCAAAATAGGTCTAACCCAGTATATAAGCAATCAGTTGACTCGAAGACATCCTGTGGTGAGTAATTGTAGTAAGGAGGCGTATCTTTCTTAATCAGATTATGTGTCAAAGCCAGGCGCTGATGCATTATTGTCGTTACTTGGTTATGGCGACCCAGGTTGGCGGATCTGATAAAGCTGAACATCCTGCCATTATCTGTTTAAATGATTCGCCCATGTTCCCGCACTGTCGACATTTGTCAACCACATCTATTTATTATTATTAT
The DNA here is from genome assembly GCA_030265305.1 of Biomphalaria pfeifferi. NCBI lineage: Eukaryota > Metazoa > Mollusca > Gastropoda > Planorbidae > Biomphalaria > Biomphalaria pfeifferi. The sequence continues at coordinate 6,160,393 of JASAOG010000019.1, forward strand.
TATTATTATGTTAGAAACGAACTAGTATTCATTCTCTGGAGTTTCCAGGGTCACGTGTCGCTAAAGAGAAACAAAATTCATTGTAATCCCCTTTATCAGTTTCCACTGAGAAATTTTTTGGCGATGTGGCAGCTCTGCAGCAGTATCGCCCTCTGACAGGCAACGAGAATCTTCCAAGGAATGTTAAGGGCCTTGAAGGTGTCTGTGAGGTCAGTTGTCTTTATCCTCTCGTTTGATATAACAAAGGGGTATATTGTTATTTTGGATAACTTCCAAAAATGCTTAATCTCCAAGTCTTATTATTATTGTTATTATTGTTTTGCTCTGAGCAGTTTGGTCTAATTTCTAGTGGACAACAGAGGGGGAGGGGAGTATCTGGGAGAAGGTTTTCGTGCTCTCTGCTCAGAAGTTTGTGAGGCTGTGTGTATGTGTGTACGTATTTGCCTTCATGGTTTATATATTTGTGTCTGCGTAAATATTTAAGGCGCACACAAAATCAACAAGACATCCCAACCAACCATATATTCACAATTCTGTCTTAAGTGGATTCATTGGCATCCTTCAGTTGTAGAACGACTATGGTTCATCTCAAAGCACACTTCCTCATGTAGCTGTGAAGCCCTATTTTGGAGAGACACTCCCGTCCACAGATAGCGCAGGTTAAGGTGGCTTTTGCTACGGTGGTAGAGGAGCTGGCCTTTTTTCGGATTGTACGTTTTTCTTCCTGAGCCGAGACCCAGGTACTTTCACTGTCCATAGCTTTTTTGGTCACTGTCTCTCTCCATCTGTTGCGGTCTAGAGCTATGCCTTCCCAATGGTCAGTATTGATGTTCACTGATTTGAGGTCCCGTTTTATTACATCTATGTAACGGAGGTGGGGGCGACCAGTTTTTCTTGTGCCAGTCGCGAGTTGTCCATAGAGGATGACTTTCGGGATGCGCTTGTCCTCCATCCGAGGAACATGTCCAAGCCAGCGCAAACGGCGTTGTCTGAGGGCTGTAAAGATGCTGGGAATGCCTGATCGCCCATGGATCTCAGTATTGCACACTTTTTCTTTCCATGTGACATTCAAGATCCTAAGCAGACATCTCAAACGGAATGAGTTTAGTTTTCTCTCTTGCTTTGCGTAGGTGGTCATTCACTGCCATACAGAAGTGTACTCATAACGCATGCCTTGTAGGCTTCCATTTTGGTCACTGTAGTTAGCTTTTGGTTTTCCCAAACTCTTGGCCTGAGTCTAGTGAAGGTCGAGGCAGCCTTCTCTATGCGTTTTTTTTATCTCCTCTTCTAGAGACAGGTCATCTTGAATTGTGGATCCCAGATAGCAGAATTTGTTTACGGCGTCCAGCTTGTTATCGTCAATGAGGATGGAGGGTGGTGCTGTGGATATGTTTTAAGTAACTAATGTGTCCCAAGTGAAAGCTAGATCAGACCTTGATTAAAGAAATGTTGTTTTCTTAGAAATAACATTAGTCTGACCAAGACATCTTATTAAGTGCGCTGAAGATGTGTAGGATTCAAAACAAGTCCCAAAGAGTTGACAATTTAAAGCGCTTATAATTACGCAACCAGTCATCAAGCGCAGTTTCTTGCATGTTATTATTTTTTTTATTACTAATATTACTACACTCGAATCCGGTTAACTGAATCATCAGTTAATCGGAACAACCGCTTATTCGAACCGAATTCTAAAGTACCGAAACAAATCCTATTATAGAGTGGAATACCGGTTAACTGGACTATCTAGTTATTAGGCAAAAACGATTGGTCCGGTCTACACCATGCGGATAAATGAATGTCATTATATATATATGTATATGTATATATGAGAAACCTGTTCTTCGAAAACAAATCTTCGTAAACTGAAACAAAAACTCGTTCGTACCTCACTCGGTCAGACTATATCAACGCCACTCGTTGATCAGGGAACATGAAAAGCACCAAGATGCCTGTGTGTAGTAGCTGAATGAACTTTCTATGTTGTGTCTGATGTATTTATGAGTATGTTTCTGTTGTGTTGTCTTTATATGAGAAAAGAATCCTTGTAATCACAACAAATTTCCATAAGGATCAATAAAGCAGTCTTAGTCTTAGACTTATTCTTAGTCTTAGTCTTAGCACTAGGCTGGAGGTAGACATAAAGATGATCTTTGTTTCGGTTGATGCATGCTCTGTGACGATCAGAAGATTGTCAACTGAAATCTAGAATTTAACAATTAGAACAGATGTTGAGATGGTGGTCATTTTTTTTTTACAAAGTTTATATCAACTCGCTCTGTCTGTCCGGTAAAAACTGTCTACACGTTATTTCTCCCACACCCTGTCTCGGATCAAACTAAAACTTCGCACAATTATTCATTGACATAGACAGGACAAGAATCAATAATTTTTTTAAAGTAGCCGATTAGGCAGATAATTACAGGTAATTCATTATTTAGTTTAATAGCAACGAAGGAAACTAATACTTCAATATTCACAGATATGGCTAAAATAGTTTGGATTGTCCACTTTAACAATTGTTAACACTATTACTCCCTCGCACATTCTCCGATCAAGTTGATGCTTAAGACAATCATTTATTGTACCTGACAAGACTTAAATTAATAAACAAAAATACTCTGTTGTAATTAATTGGTAATTAATTATTTTGTTTAATATTAGGGAAATAACATTTACATTATTGGTAGATATAGTTTTAACGACGGAGTTCTTGCCGTTTAAATAAGCTTTGTTTTTATAATTTGCTTGTTTATGTATTTATTTTTTTTTAAGATCAGTCCGGAAATAATGAAGAAAATAGAACAATGCACTGTTGCCCAAATCATGGAAATATGGGGAATCGTATTGTATAGAGATTTTTAAAACAAAATAAAAAATAGAATCAAAAGAATTTTAAAGATCGAACTCGTAGATTTGTTATCACCATTTGTATTTTTCACTTTCAGATTAGATAGCATTAAAAATGAGCGGAAAGACTGTCTAGATGTCCAGTCTTACAGATAAAAACATTTTTGTTTAAACTTGTATTTCTGAGTATCTACCAACTATTTTTGATTTAAAAGCCTATGGAATCTCTGGATCTATTTACATGGAGTAAAGGGCTGGGAGTCTGGAGTCTGCAATCCTCATGGGACAGAGGAACGTGGACAAAGACTGATACAAAAAGGTCTCTCCCTCCAACTGACACATAAAGGGTCTCTCCCTCCAACTGATACAAAAAGGTCTCTCCCTCCAACTGATACAAAAAGGTCTCTCCCTCCAACTGATACAAAAAGGTCTCTCCCTCCAACTGATACAAAAAGGTCTCTCCCTCCAACTGATACAAAAAGGTCTCTCCCTCCAACTGATACAAAAAGGTCTCTCCCTCCAACTGATACAAAAAGGTCTCTCCCTCCAACTGATACAAAAAGGTCTCTCCCTCCAACTGATACAAAAAGGTCTCTCCCTCCAACTGATACAAAAAGGTCTCTCCCTCCAACTGATACAAAAAGGTCTCTCCCTCCAACTGGGGACGGTGGTAGCAATACAATGGGATGAAAAACAACAAATTGATCTGTGAACTGGTCACGTGTGAAACGGTCACGTGATTCAAAGAGACGACGTGACGTTACTCCAGCACATGGGAACACGCACAACTATTGAGTGTGTGTGTGTGTGTGTGTCTTTGTGCTAGTTAGTGTGCTCGTGTGTGTGTGTGTCTTCATACATTGGATAGTACACTATGGAACGCCTTAACGTGAAGAAAACGTCTAATGGATTGTAAGGGCATGTTAAGTAAGGTTTCATTAGAGCATGGGGGACAAAAAGTCTCCAATGGTATCAGAGAAAAGAGCTGCATGTCGATTGTCAACTAATTTGTATGCTGGTGTACTCATAATTCCGTTTTCATTACGTGAACAGATATCTTCATCATAATTAACTCCCTTCCCCTGAGTTAATTGCCCTTGAGTCACAACTCCATGGTTAAGAGTTACACAAGTTGGTATATGTCAACTATGAGAGTGGTGAAAGCCTACCATAAGACAGTCAGGTAAATGGAGAGAGAGAAAAAAAATCTGGATTTTGAACAAAGCACTCTCAATCGAGAGGGAACGCCTGTCATAATAACAAATTTATACGGCAAACACACTGTTCTGATCCAATCAAGATATTTAGCCACATGCTGATGGACATTATTTGCCATCACGATGGCATGCTGTGACGTGACAGTCTAATGAGATTGACATTGTGGTCACGTGACATGACACTGCCAGCAAGCGTTTGTCAATTTTCATCAGCACTGTGTTTGCTTATGTGGGTGTATGTGCGTCTGGGCGTGTGTTTGTGCGCGTGTGCGTTGTTGCAAGATGTCCCCCCCCCCCTTTTTTTTTTCCGATTAAAATTGTGTATTGGCAGATTTGCCGCTGCGCCGTCTGCCTGATTAATTCCCCACGTCACATCTCGCCCACAAGACCCCTGAGTCGCCGGGATGATCCACTGGGCTACCGGAGCCTGCTGTCAAAAACGCGATGCAGATTTCAGCGGTTGCCCATCAGCTAATATTTAATATAAACAATGTTGTCTCCCTTTCCCTGTGAAGGAACACAAACACCAAATAAAAAAATTTTTTTTTAGCTTGATCGCAAACAAGAATAGCGCAGAGCAGAGTTGGTCTGTATTGCCATCGTTTGTAGGGTTGTTTATGTATTAATTTGTTAATATTGCCAGAATATGCTGCAATGATCTATATATGTTGCTAGTATTTGTACAATGCTTTTTGACGACTGTGAATAGCCTCATATTCTGTAATATGCTTTGTAGTTTTAATGAACTAAATGTTAATCTCTTTACGAATCTTTGGACCATGTGGTAGTGTTTGTAGTTTTGATGCGGAGACCATGGCAGCCTGTGAAGCCTTAAAAGTCATTGACTCTCAACTCGGCGAGGGACATTTAAGGGCAACACAGATTGTTGTGGTCACTGACTCAAAATCTGTACTACAGGCTTTGCGAAGCCCCGGACCATGGCTCCCCAATATCAACACTGTCATCATGACTTCACATAACATTAAACATCGCTATGGCACCCCTGTAATAATGCAGTGGGTACCGAGTCACATAGGTGTGACTGGCAACACAATTGCAGACTCTTTGGCCCACCAGGGAGGGCAAATTCCACCCACTGATCAGGCTGTAAGCTTTCATCAAGCTCTGGCTGTAATACAAAAAACAGAAATGGAAAAGTGGTTTGAGTGCTGGGACAAGTCCCGAAATGCCCGTGGAGTCTGGGAGCGCATGAGGTTCCCTGACCGCACTTCCCCGTGGTGGAGGCTGTCCAGGCCTGAGCAAGCTATTATGGCACAGTGCAGGACAGGCCACTGTCCTGTTGGCTCATATTTCTCACGGCTATGGCCAAATTTTGATTCACGGTGTCCCCGCTGCGGGAAAGAAGAGGAAACGGTGCCTCATATTCTGTTTGACTGCCCCAGACTTGCTGATCTCCGTCTCGACAGGTCTGGGAAACCCAAAATTCTCGACCTGTATGGCGACATTTATGCACTACGCAAGACAGCAGGGTTTCTGTCCAGGGCTTTTGCAAGAGAGGATTTGACCCTCTCAAGCCCTCACTCTAATGGAGTTTGATGATGATGATGATGAATCTCTTTACAAAGCTTATTCAGTCCGTCTGTCTTGTCAAGTCTAGCGGGATTCCTTTACAAATTTTTCCTCCGTCAAGTTGAAATCCTGCTCAATATTATCAAAGACAACACGTAAATTAATTTTAAAAAAGAGGTTAAGTCAATAAGTAGTAATTAATTCATTTTGTTTAACATAGAAAAGGGGAAATAAATCTTGCAGCATTGGGTGATATGGCAGTGAAGGTGTGGTGCTTTCCATTATGTCTTGTTTTTTTTTATTTCTAAATTTTTTTGGAGTGGAGAGAGGGGGCTTTTTGTCATTGTATCAAATTATTGTGTGTTTTTAAAGTGTTTCTTTGTAGTTAATAAATAGTAAGTTAAGTGCCGATTTCAGACCTTGGCATCTGTTTCTGTTGCCCACTGTTAACGAGGGTGTCATGTGACCAGCACAGCGACCAACCGTCTATACTTTTTCTCCAACCCATTAGAGATGGTTGGCTTCAGAGGCGCCCTAAAAATCACAAAAGTAAAAATCCCAGTCCTCACCATCAATTGGTTTGAAACAGTTTGAAACAGTTTGAAATAGTTTGAAACAGTTTGAAATAGTTCCTGCTTACAATTACTTTGAATGAGCTGAACACTTTCATCTTTTTTTCTTCTTAGCAATAAAAGATTTAGAACATCATTGAACAAAGTGAACCCCTAATGGTGTGAAATATTTCGTTATTTAAAGAATAATGCTAAATTAGCCTTCGACTAAATGAAGTATAATTATTTTATTTAATTTAAACGAATCTTTTAAGTGTTATTATTATTTTACAATCGGATACTTTATCAGACAGTTGGATTTTCCCTGTGTGAACATGTCCTTGGGTTGGACAGACTATCGATGGATATTATCAGATGTAAGTGTCTTCAGGCTTTTTTAATAAATAACTACAATACACTAGTCACGGTCTAGTGACCAACGTGTGACAAAGTACTCCAGGTAATAGTGTGTGGAGACTAGGAGATGGGCAGAAAAAAGAGAGTGGTGGAAGGGGGGGGGGGGGGAATGGAGAGATGTCTATTCTTTGTTGGACTATGGCGTTCTATTGTATACTGTTAGTGCTACTTGTTAATGGACCTCATTCACCAATCATAAACAAACAGCATTTAACCACGTGGTTCTCTATCTCTTCTATACAAATTACGTAATACACACAGGCTGTCACGTGACAGTTTTTTTTTTCATTGTTTTATCAATATTATCACTTGGCTAAATGTTGTTTGCTTACGATTGGTGAATGAGGTCCATTGTGTGGACCAGATGGTTTGGTGCACAAAGTCAAATGGACAGTGTTTTGTTCTGTATAGAGGCCAAATGTAGTTCGTCCATCGTGATGACCACTTATGTCACGTGGGATTGAGGACTTTGCTCTGCGATTGTGTGTTCCTCGTGTTACTGGAGCGACCTACTGTTAGTTTGAATTGTGATTACTAATTGTATCAAGATTCAAATCATATCGTCACCAGCATCAATTGGACATCCTCTGCAATATCATTATTATTATGTTTGAGGGCTCAGATGACAAGCCTAGACTATATCTGAGATGAACTTTTAGTGGTTTTCAGATTAGACGACTCTCCATATATTTTTTTTCTTTCGAAGGTTTTTTTTCGGGTTCTCGATAGTATATGCAGCTTTGGAGGACTAGGTCGACATTCTCCGGTGACACTCGGCAAGGGCATGTTTCGCTAATTGAATTATCAGCTTCGAGAACATGTTTTGTAGGCATAAAACTTTGTTTTACTCAAGAACTAATAATCAGAACTTCGGAAACGATACTGCCCTCATATTCATTGACCCGGGGATTGAAAGAGAAGACACTTGTTGATATTGAGCTATGAGACAATTTCTATGCATTAACTTTACATGTAAAGAGTTCTACAGTGTATATTGAATGTCTATAATTAGATAAATTAGTCCTCTGTTAAGACTCTCAGTGTTCAATTTAGACGATGACTTCTGTTTTATGTTTGACATGTTTCGGAAGTTCGAATCCCGAGCCCAAACCTCTCGCAGGACGTCGGGGGGTGGAGGCGGGCAGTATTTGAGCCCGGGACCGTCGAGACGACAGTTTTGAACGCATGTCACACGACAAGGAAACCATTAGATCTCTTTAAAACAGGGAATCAATGTGCATGGAAGCCCAAAGAGAGAATGATAAGGACCTGGTCTGAGCCTCATCCAAGTGAAGGCAGCCTCCTCTACTTAAACTTAAGAATATGAACCATGTGTTTTAATTCCTGGTTTAAAATGGTTTGCTTTTTCTCCACGATTTGGACTTTTTAGAATGTCTTAACTTTATCTAGTACCCAGGTCTAATTTTGTCGGAATTTAGTACCCAGGTCTAATTCATTCACAATCTAGTTATCTAGTACACCAGGTTTAATCTCTCGTAAAGCTTACTCACCAGTTATGAATAGTAAAAGTAGTATTTTTTAAGTAAAATCAATAAACTAAGCAATTTGACAAATTTAATTTTATTCCGTTATAATAATTTATTCAGTCTATTGAAACTTGACTACGAGCATTATAAGCAATGGCAAAGTGACACCCAAAGCAGGAATTTACTTTCTCTTGCAAAAACTAATGGCCCATTATACCATCAATACCTCTCAGTATAAAGCATTGGAAATCTACGCTCTTCATTTGTCTCAGAAATAAATGTCTTCCCCAGCGAAATAGTAGAATTAAAAAAAAAATATATGTTGTCTTCTAAAAAAACTAACTCCATATATTTTATTTCGTTGTGTAAGCTCTACAAAACATGATTGCTGACTTGCATAGAGCACAACTTCTAAATATTTACATTGGAAACTAAAGCTCGGGTTGAATGAGTGTAAAGGGATGTAGAAAGGTGAAGGACGCCTCGGGGGTAGACAGTAAAATAAACTTTCTCACGGATCAAACGGCTCTAAAACGGAAGTGAAACAAATCTATGGCTATTTTGAACTCTAAACACAAAGAAAATAATTGGACTTACAAATAGATTCTTGTATCGAGTGCGGTGTGTAGAGCAATAAGCTAAAATAGGTTCTTGCATAAGGTGCACTATATGGAGTATTGAAACTCAAGCAGATACGCGTATCAAGTGCAGTATATTGTCTAGAGTAATCAAATCAAATAGATTCTAGCATCAAGTGGTGTAATAGACTCAAATAGATTCGCAGTATATAGGGTAATCAAATCAAATTGATTCGCGTATCTAGGATATTTTCTAAATAAGGCGTATGTAGGTAGGTATTTTTGTATGTCCCGCATGGAAATCTTGATAAAACTTGGTATAAATGTTCCTTAGATCATGGCGGAGTGTACGTTTAATGTCCCTACCACAACCTGAAGGCTCTAAAAGTAAAAAAAAAAAAATACCTAAATTTATCTCTGTTAAAGAACGAAACTTTTTTACAGATTGGGTAAACCCATTTTCACACTCTACTTTCATTTTCATGGCAAAATATTTAAAAAATTGTGAAGGGAACATTCGCCATGTTTGACATAGATGTAATTCCAGTACACTAGACCAGTAACACCCAAACTAAATAGATTTGCGTGGCAAGTACATTTATGCTGGGTACATTTTTCTAGTTATGATAAACACATTTTTGCCTCTTGAAAATTGTCAATGGATAGGCATATTCCTAAGAAATATGTTGTTTTATTTTAATGTCATAACAAATTAAATAAAGTTACATATCCAATCAAGTGATCAAGTTTTGATGATTCCAAACAACAAAATAAAATTTTTACAATCTTTTAAGTGAGAACAGAATTCTTACCTTCATAAGATATATAGATAAATCCAAAACACGAAAATCTTTTATTACAATGTGTATACACACTTAAATTCCGTTTGTTATTGGCTTATTGAAGATATACACTTATCATAGTCTCTAACAAAAGGAAATGGGCATCACATTTTTTTTTCAATTTTTTTTTCGAGCTTCCAGAATATTTTTGTAAATATTTACTTCTTTTTTTTAAAAGTTAAATTATAAAAGGAACCTATTTAACACTGAACAACATTCCAAGAAGCACGTAAGAAACGACCGTGTATAAATGTGAGATGAAATTATGGATACAATTACACCAAACAAAAAGTTCAACAAACTGGTTAATCACCGTAGAGATCTCTGAAAACACTTGTTGAGAATAGACAAGGGAGGTGAACATGCAACATTAAAGTCACTCGTATTGTTTTGAAAAGTTCATTCAAAACTCGCACACTGGTGTGAGGGACGGAGACGACAGTTGGGGGCCGGGGTGGGGGATGCCGGGACAGGGGCGAGCAGTTGGTGAGAGCTGGTGAAAGGGTGGTACTCAGCAGTGCGCGTGCAGCTAATACTCCCTGGCTCGTGTCGCTTGTCTCTCTCTCTCTCTCTGATAGCTTGGACAGTTTGTGGGGGTTGAGGAGAGCAGGAGTAGAAACGGTATGTGAGTGAGCCAAGGGGGTGCTTTGGGTGAGCCAAGGGAGGATGTGTGTGAGCCAAAGGGGACTGAGGGTGCGCCAAGGGGGCTCTATTTAAATTATGTAGTGATTTGTTTTAAATTCGATATTAGTTTTAAAAGCAGCTGCCTATCATGAGCATAAGATGTTACCTGACATAACAAGTAAATGACTGGTTGCGTGGTATGTGCTTCGGATCTCTACAATATAATAAAAGGTGTGAACCTCAATAAAGGTGATTTGGAACGGGAAGTTTAAATTTTATCAGATTTAGCCTGCATATATTAACTTGTCGCTTTCGATTCGCGCCACGCTACAATGAACTTAAAAGTTGTGGTCAATTTATTTTTTTAAAGTAAGATTTCGACGGAAATATACATCTCACATTTAGAAGCGGTGTTGAGGCATCGTCTAAATCACATCTAGATTTACCCGGGAATCATAAACAAAAACAAATGAATTTACAAAGAATTTACAATTCCTTTTTTACGAACAAAGAAAAAAAATGCAGCAGTTTTGGTAATGTGCTGCATTAATTATTTATCTTGTTTTCTTCTGAGCGAAAAACGATTTCACAGCATCATAAACAAAAATGTTTGTGTTTTCGCTATTGATTATTATAGCATCATAAGATGTGTGAATATAAATCGTCTCGTTTGCCAGTATATTAAAAATGTTCATTTACGGCAGACTAACTATAAATGTCTGTTTATTTGTGCATCCGGTGTACAAAATAAAGAGATTGTAGAAAAGCTTTGTTTTTAACAGTGGACATATGATATGATAATTTTGTATGCATTTTTTATCGCTGCGGAATCATATTTTCTGAGCTATTCCGTTTGTTGCACAAAATTAGTTCATTTTTGGTGGAAAAATTATTAGACTTTCTCTTTATCATTTAATACCTAATGAAAAACGAATGAGCAACTAAACAGCGTTAATAAACTAAACTTGATACGTAGATACGCCATGAAGCATTGTTAGAGTAATGGATCGATATTTTTTTCATTTAGTTGGCAATATTGAAGTTCAATTTAGCTCCCTTAACATTGCTGAGTTTATCATGAAAGCCAAAATATTTCTACGCCTTTAACGTGGATATCTGTTTTTGTAGTAAATTGTAGTCAAACATAATTTGTCTTGATTTCATTAAATTTGTTTTAGATTCACTCCTTGAACATTTGTGTTTACTAAGTAACGTTTCTAATTTGGCAAAGTATTCGTGATTGAATGCCATTGGTAAAAGTGAATGCCAACTTTACTGCGTTTAGTCACAATATTTTGGTGTATTATCGTGTATTGTTATATAACAAAGATCATACCTAGAAGAGCTGATCAAGTTTGTGCATAATTAATGACCAGTGGCTGATAGACTGGCCAGTTGGGTCCTCTCACGAATAGGCCAGTCATGTGACTTTACGGAGGAATGGAACAGGAAACATCTCTGATGAACTAAATGTTGTGATTCCCAAACTACGACCAACGGGCAACATCCGGTACTATAAAGACCACGAAACTTCTGCCAACACATGCATAATGAAGCCACCGATGCTTAGTTCTAGACGGTGCGTAAAATTATTCTTTAATGTATTAAACTCTTGAATCAACAATACCTTAAATTCCAGAACGCAATAGTCCTTTCAAGAATGCGATAGTCCTTTTAAAACCAATGTTGGATCTGGATCTAGACCTAGTATAAAACATAAGTATTTTTTTTTACTTCGAAAAATTATTGAACAAACTCGAGTTTTTCTCTGTTTCCAACGAGCTAGTAATTCTTTATAGCAATATTCATCAATTGTTACATTTCTAGGAAAATCGTTAGAGTCGGTTTTTTTTAATCCGTGTTCGGGATTTACCCTCCACTAAGATTCCATGACTGACTTTAATAGAGATATTAATTAAAAGAGCACACAAATTATACGGTTTTAGCATGTTGATTTTATCAATACTTTCGTATTCTGTACACCGGATGTACCAAAAACTTTCTATTCATGGCCTTGCCTAATTTAATAATTTTTAGTGGATAAGCTTTCTAAATCAAAAGGTTACACAAAAATGAGCTGATAGTTTAGAAAGAAGTTTATCTTCAAATGTGTTACACATACGAAAACTCTACTCACTAAAAAAGTGGTTTATATACGGATTCATTTCTGGCCTACAGTCCTAAATGGCAGATAGTATTAGCTTTCCATGATTCTCTTGCAAAAAGTTAACTTCGCCTGCAAGACGTTCAGCTACAGCTCAACTTTATCATCGTCGTCATCAATATCATCCTCATTATCGTCATGATAGGGGTATTGTGACGGTTGGCTTATCCAAATCCCTTTACAGTCCTTGTCAGCTCTTGCACAATGTCCAGTAAGCTATTCCTTAGACCACCATTATTTCTTCCTCCAAATATTTTGAAGACTTGAAGGATGATATTTGAGAATGGTTCTTCTCTTCTCCATACATCCTTCTACGTAGTCGAATACGAGGCACATTTCTCATTTCCTAAGAACTCGAAGATGACTGTAAAGTCATACGTGGCACGGGTAGGTTTGGTCAGTTGCAGATATACCTGCTTCTTCTCTCAGCTTTTTGTTGGTTCGAGGAGCGATCGAGAACTGGTGCCTCCCAGCAGACGTGAATGTCAATATCCCACTCCTTGAAGGAGCACTTGGAAAGGCGATAGTCTGGACTACGTTTCCCGCCCATTAAAGTCAGTGTCCATTTTACTGTGACTTGGACACTTCATATTAGACAACTGTAGCAGTATCTGGTTTGTGGTCGGACCAATGCACCTTATGAATCATTGATGAATTGGCAATTATACTTCTCTTACAGAATTTCAAACCAGTTCCGCTTTTATCTCTTTACAGTATTGAGCATTACCTCCCTTTTTTTTTGTCTGCCCGCCAGAGTGTTTACTTTCAAAAATACAAACTATTTTGATTGAGAACAAGAACAATTTGAAAGATCATATGAACATTATAAAACACTTTGTGATTACTCTTCTATTCAGTATGCTGCTACAGCAATAATAAAATCCCGTAGATATTTGTAGATATCTGTGTGTTCAGTAAATAGATACGCCTGCAGGGTACAGATTAGCTGTCTGGAGCTAGCTTAACACATTACCCAACAACAGATGGCAGACATTTATTAAGCAGATAAATAGAACATCTCTTCAGAATGGAATAGCAACAGTCACTCATTCTGAAGCTTTTATTGCTTTGGGATTTCCCGAAATCACTCTCCTTTTTGGAAGTCTCCGCCGAAGTAATTGACGTCATTGTTCTTTGTTTTGATTCGTTTCTCTCATTTAAGGATGAATCTTAAAAAAGGGACGCAATTATAGACAGAAAGTGCTCTTATTGGTTAGCAGTCATAGTTTTAACAAATTTAAATAAGAAAAAAAAACTAAACGTTAAGATTAAAACACACTAAAAATTAGAACAGAAAATGAGAACGAAATTAACATTATGGGTGTGGTAAGTATGAGTTGAAGTGAAATTCGCAGCCAACGCTTTAGTTATTTCTTTTTGTTTCCCTTGTTTCTTAATTCTTTGTCTTAAAATTTAAAGCTCTATTTCGACCCATATTGCTACTCAAAACGATAGTAATACTACGACAGAAAGTTTGTAACCCAAATATTGAATCTATGTGTGTCATTTAGGCTTTGCCATTCGACACGAGAATTCACACAGGTGTGTAGTGATATTGATTCCATACCACCCACGACTTATCTCCCCTTAGCTTAATACATTTTCTGTATTAAAACAAAATTAATTAGTTAGGATTTTTTAAATTGATTCCTGTATTGACATTAAGCATGAGCTATTATACAAAATTTTATAACCATTGGATGAGAAGAAGTGGTCAAAAATCGATAGCGAAAATCCACACAAATAAGAAACATACAAGAAACAGAGAGAAGAACTTAAAATAAGCGTTGTGATGTAAAGTTCTTGAATTTGATCACAATTTCTCAGATCTTAAAGGACCTCTTTTTTTTTTTTTTTTTTTTTTTTTTTTTTTTGCTTTTTTTTTTTTTTGCTTTTTTTTTTTTTTTTTGCTTTTTTTTTTTTTTTTTTTTTTTTTTTTTTTTTTTGCGGAGATCTGCCTGCAAGGAACAGTACCAGGAAAAAGAGAAGAGGCAGAGAGAGAAAGCGATGGGAAGACAACATCATAGAATGGAATGGGCCAGCCACTGAAAGAGATTCTAGTCAAGACAAAGACAGAGAGGAATGGAAAAAGACGGTCGACAGATCAGATGTGATGCCCCAACGATCCGACAATTAAAGGATAAGTGATGTTGAAGAAGACAGAATATTGTCAGAGTTATGGAGTGTGTGTGTGTTTGTTTTCTATGTGATATAGGAAGGGAGTATTTAATGTTGGATGTAGATAAAGAGCATTCTTAGTCTTGTAGAATGGTTCAAGATAAGCCGTACTGTGGTAAGCTGTGTTCAATACGGCAGACAGGAAATGGTGAGTATTAAGTTAGTCCATTTACTTCTAGCACGTTTGAACATGAAGTAAAATTAACATAAAAATGTTCACATGACGTAGTCCTGTCGTACGGATCTCTTATCAAATGAAAAGTCTTGGGTTAGGTTAGTTAGGTGACACAGAGAGAGAGAGAGAGAGAGAGAGTATAAACTTTCTGTTGACTTGTGTGGCAAGGTGTGTGTGTGTTTAGTTTAACCGGAATCAAGAGACGTGAGTGCCAAGAGTTAAGAGTAAGAGAGAGACTGTGGGATAGTAAGAGAGAGACTGTGGGATAGTAAGAGAGAGCCTGTGGGATAGTAAGAGAGAGCCTGTGGGATAGTAAGAGAGAGACTGAGGGATAGTAAGAGAGAGACTATGGGATAGTAAGAGAGAGCCTGTGGGATAGTAAGAGAGAGACTGTGGGATAGTAAGAGAGAGACTGTGGGATAGTAAGAGAGAGACTGTGGGATAGTAAGAGAGAGACTGTGGGATAGTAAGAGAGAGCCTGTGGGATAGTAAAAGAGAGACTGTGGGATAGTAAGAGAGAGACTGAGGGATAGTAAGAGAGAGCCTGTGGGATAGTAAGAGAGAGCCTGTGGGATAGTAAGAGAGAGACTGTGGGATAGTAAGAGAGAGACTGTGGGATCGTAAGAGAGAGCCTGTGGGATAGTAAGAGAGAGACTGTGGGATAGTAAGAGAGAGACTGTGGGATAGTAAGAGAGAGACTGTGGGATAGTAAAAGAGAGACTGTGGGATAGTAAGAGAGAGACTGTGGGATAGTAAGAGAGAGACTGTGGGATAGTAAAAGAGAGACTGTGGGATAGTAAGAGAGAGACTGTGGGATAGTAAGAGAGAGCCTGTGGGATAGTAAAAGAGAGACTGTGGGATAGTAAGAGAGAGACTGAGGGATAGTAAGAGAGAGCCTGTGGGATAGTAAGAGAGAGCCTGTGGGATAGTAAGAGAGAGACTGTGGGATAGTAAGAGAGAGACTGTGGGATAGTAAGAGAGAGCCTGTGGGATAGTAAGAGAGAGCCTGTGGGATAGTAAGAGAGAGACTGTGGGATAGTAAGAGAGAGACTGTGGGATAGTAAAAGAGAGACTGTGGGATAGTAAGAGAGAGACTGTGGGATAGTAAGAGAGAGCCTGTGGGATAGTAAGAGAGAGACTGTGGGATAGTAAGAGAGAGACTGTGGGATAGTAAGAGAGAGACTGTGGGATAGTAAAAGAGAGACTGTGGGATAGTAAGAGAGAGACTGTGGGATAGTAAGAGAGAGCCTGTGGGATAGTAAGAGAGAGACTGTGGGATAGTAAGAGAGAGCCTGTGGGATAGTAAGAGAGAGACTGTGAGATAGTAAGAGAGAGACTGTGGGATAGTAAGAGAGAGACTGTGGGATAGTAAGAGAGAGACTGTGGGATAGTAAGAGAGAGACTGTGGGATAGTAAGAGAGAGACTGTGGGATAGTAAGAGAGAGACTGTGGGATAGTAAGAGAGAGACTGTGGGATAGTAAGAGAGAGACTGAGGGATAGTAAAAGTAGAGTTCCCCTTTCACACCTTGCGATCTATAGGGCAGATGATGGCAGAGCATGTTTTTTTGGACATCGGTTAACTAGCAGGGTGTCATGTGGCCAGCACAATGACTAACCGCCTTTCCTTTCCCCAATTTAAGCCAGGTACCCATTAGGGTTGGGTGCACTGAGAAATGCAAAATCTCAGTCTTCATCGAGATTTGAACCCAGTACCTCAGGCTTGGAAGCCAGACGCTTAACCACTCAATCACCGCGCCCCCAGAGGGAGAGTGATATAAGAGAGCAAGAGAGAGAAGGTGAATTGATTGGTCAAGAGAGAGTAAGGGAGAGATAGTTGAGCAGAGATGAAGATTGGGAGAGAGATGGAGAGAGTGAGATTTTTTTTCCCTTTTTGACTAGTCACTTGTACGTAGATTCAATTCTTTGTTAATCTCGATACGATATTTGCTTTCCATTTGTTTGTTTTTTCTTGAACAGAAACTTGCCTAACTATGACTATAGGGCACTTTGAATAAAAAAAATCCAATGATATTAAATTTGAAACATCGTGTACTATCATATACCATCACAGACCAACATGAGCCATAACTTACACACATATTAGCCTCACTTACCATCATAAACCATCACTTACCATCATATACCATCGTGTATCATCACTTACTGTTATGAACCAAGGCTTACCATCACGCACCATTGTTACATTTATATGTGTATTTATGTTTATGTATGTTGTGTGTGTGTTTGTTTGTTTTCATGTAGTCTCCCTTGTTCTACTGTTCAGTATGTTCACGTGTTCACGGTTTACTCTGAAGTGTGTCAGTAGTGTGTAGTCACTGTGTATTAGTCTCTGCTGGTTGGTCTCTCCTTGTTTTTCACGTTACAAAAAATGGAGTGTAACTTTTAAACATCAGTATTGTTAGTGTATTGTGATAATATAACATATACCATTAGGCACCAACAAGTTTGTAACCAAACTCTAAACTATGGACGTTAT